>CAIGQZ010001108.1:2319474-2337914 GCA_903798205.1 Danio tinwini
TTCTAGCCTAAACAATACAAATATTTCTCCAAAAGAAAAAATATTATTAGACATACTGTGAAAATTTCCTTGCTCTGTTAAACATTATTTGGGAAATATAAAAAAAATATATATAAAATATCAAAAGGGGGCTAATAAATCTGACTTCAACTGTATAAGTATAAGAAAATTTAGAAATTTGGGGTATGTTGATGTTTTAGGGTATTGGCGTTGATTTTGTTTTAGCTAATCCATGGTGAAAGGTAAATGCAGGAGCAATCTCACAAAAATAACCTTAAACAATTCAATGCATTTATTGCAAAATTGTCAGAAGGTTAATTTAAAAAATCCATGTTTTTAGACCTGAAAATGAAAATGAAATGAAAAAATGTTTCTGTCATTTATTCCCCCAGTATTTAATGTCTAAAAACAGTATTTTATGTTGGCCTAATGTTACCTTCTGCAAATAGATTCTCTAAATTAGGCATCTCCAAGTTTACTTCAGATGTGAGCTACTTTAATAAAACTAAAAGTGATCAAGAGTTCACTGACCCTTTTAAATTGATTAAATATCATATAAAATAGATCATAAATCTCACTGTTACACACCCCAAATCTTTTTTATGTTGCCCTTTACATTTGAAAAGAAGAGAATAAAGTAGTTGTCAGCACAAAAATATAGTTGTATGCACATTTAATGTATCATAATAAATTAACATCGAATTAACAAACATCAAATCTGAAGTAGCTACTAGTAGTATTGGTAGCTCACGAGTGATGTGTGAATGACCTTTGCTCTAAATAATACAATTCTGATTCTTATTCTGTAGGTTTGTGAAAAACAGCCTGAATTTTTTAGTTGTTCTTGCTCACATTCACTTCACAAATAACTCATCAAATATAACTGAATCCTGCATTTCTCTTTAGTTGGTTTACAGATTCTCTGAATTGGAAATATGACCTATAAATACTCAGTTTGTCATGTACAAAATATTAGAGCCCCAAAAAAGTGGTTAAAAGACATTGGTGTTAAATGTAAATAAAAATTAGAGATGTTTGGAACAACCTGAGGGGGAGTAAACAATTATGACCATTTTAAATTTTAATTTTGTTCAATTCATTATAACTGACCTGCAGCATTTGAACCAACAAGCATAATTTGAGACCCTTATCATCTCAAACTGTTTTGTTTGTGTATCTGTAGCCTTATTTCAAACTCAGCAGAAAATGGGGAGGGCGGGGCTAAAACCATTCCCAGCCACAAACCGAGCACTAACGAGAGATGCACACAGACTGAACCGTGGATCCTAAACCACGAGTCCGTCCCGCTGGCCCTGACACGGCGGGTGCAGAGTCTCTCTCTGGAGGATGCCTTACTTGAAGGCGCCCCGTTCACAGATGAGATCCAAACCAAAGAGGAAGACGCTGATGAAGATGAGCGAAAGAAGGACCAAACCTGGAGCTCCATAGTAGAAGACCCCATCCAGCCCACCACCATCAGAACCCTCCAGCAGCAGCACAGCAAAAGCAGCGAGGACAGCCAGGGTTCATGTCCTCAAACCCCAACATCTTCCTCACCGGCACCCCCAAAAGAGCCCACATCCAGCCCACATGGAGGTCCTCTCTCTCCCATTCAGGAAGGAGAGAAAACACTGTGCGTTCACCCCCAAAAATGGAGTCGGGCATTGGCTGTTTTGCTTGAATTCGGTTTTAATCATTACACTAATGCTTGTGTTGCTGCACAAACCACAGTTACAGCTTATTGAGGCAATTTTGGCATCTAAGTCAAGCTTTATTAACATGACAGCATGGAGGAATCACTTGAAGAGTGGAATTTTAGTTGTTAGATTTAGGATGATGAAACATGGTACTCGTTTGAGTTGGATGAATTACCAGTGGATGAAAAAAAAAAAGAATCAACTTTGTTTACTGCAATCCTGAAAAACAAGCAAAACAAGAAAATATCTGAAAGTATTTAATAGTCATAAAAATACAAGCATACTCAGTAGGGATGCACCACATTTTTTGCCTTCAGCGGAAAAAAAGACTAATAATTTTCATGAGCCTTTTTATTGCTGAAAACTGAGAATGACTGTAAGAAAGAATGTAAAAATATTAGTTGAAAATGGCCTATGCTGTGCAGCACTGCTTAGCATGGTTTAATTAGCTGGTTTCGCACTTTCTCCAGCTGTAGTAACTGGACAATGTGAAGTGGCTTTCACATTAGATACAGAAAGTGAAGTGTTATGAAACCCATTTATTTCAATGGCATGCACAAGGGCAGTTTGTTGCTGCACTGACCATAGCACAAGAGCAGAGTGGCGCATTCAGCTAGATTGTGTGTGCACCGCTGTCAAAGTTCAAAATAGCTCAATATTCCCCTTATCTGTGCATGAACTGCACATGCTCAGCAGAAAACAAAGTCTGCTCCAATAACTTACCGACAGAACATTTCTATGTAGCTACAGCGCAGTCATGGTAACATAAATTGATACCTTTAGATTTGTTCAGTCAATACAATTTCAGTGTCAATAAAATGTGTTTATTTTATTGTCAAGCTTCTTTTTTTTTACAGTAAAATTTACGTGTTTGTTTTATTTTTGTTAAATTTAAAAAAGTAAAAAAAATGTTGTTATATTATTCAAAATTTGTATGTTTCGTTTTGGCCCAGATTCATTTTGGTGCATCCCTACATTGAATTATTGAAACGGAATTGTGCTACTGAACTAAAACTATTATTCTTTCAGTGTGTTTACATTCATATTCTATCCATTTATGCCTAAAATGCCAACAATGCATGTGATCATGTAAATGCATTAACCAGGTTGTGTTTCAGGTCACAAACAGCTTAAGTGTAAACCAGTTGATACACTTTGATTTTCCTCATTGCTCCAGTTTCATAACATGTATCAAACAAATCAGGAAAACATCCCAAAGTGGTCAGTTTGTGCATAAAGGCAATGAATTTGAGCCTGATCAATTTTTGCATTGTCATCCTGAAATATGACCATGGTATACATCTTTTCAAATTGTTGCTTATGAATAAAATATATACACACAGCATCAGTTTAGGTTAAGTTACTTGTTGATATACAGTATTAAGCCAGAAACTTATTAATCACTGTAATAAAGACCCAGTCATACACCCTTAAAATAGATATTTAATATATAGAAGTTACCAAGAGATACGCATTTCAAATATAAATCATAGACCTCAAAAGTATTTAATTTATAAATTCACTAATGTGAAGCTATTTAATAGATTAAAGTGCATATAGAAACTTTACAGATTCTCTCACACCTGTTTATTTAAACTTACCATTCCAAGATATATTTTTAGGATGCACATTTTAACCTTTTTAAAATAAACTTAGTTTATTTATGTTTTTGCATTTGGCCAACTTACATTGTATTAAAGGTAAACGTTTGAACAGTTCATGCAGTCCATAGTAATCAAATGCATTACTTGCATTGTAGCATTTCTAAATCGATACATTGCTTACCATCATCTACTGTTTGAACTGCAGTAATGTATGAGTTCTTCAGTAATACCAAAGACACAGACGTTTGTATCCCTAGGGCACTACAGAATGACACATGTCTGAATTGATATACTTCTGGCATTCATTCAGCCCTTTGAAAGAAGCAGATCTGTGCCAACAGAGCTTTACATTTGTTTAGAATCTGCTCCATCCTTTGACTTCTTTGGAAATGCATTTGTGATTTGTTGAGGCAGATGTCAGAGTTTTGGAAATTGCAGCCTTGAGTTTTTTTTATAGAAAAAGGGAGGACAGTTCGCTGTGTTTGTTCAGTTGCAATGTTGACTCAGCTAGGTATGCATGTCCGTTGATCCGGTTGCAAGAGCACCTTGCAATTTCTCAATAAATAATGCAATAATATTGTGTCATCGAGACCCGTCGGCTCTCCTTCAGGTGAATATGAAAGATATGAGATCATTGCTGAAGCCGAAGAGCTGTCGGAGTGAGACAGGAATGTAGTCAGTATATATGCCAAAACTGCTTCTGGGAATCTTGGCTGTAACATGGTTTTTGCAGGAACACAAAGCTCATGGTTGAGCCTTGCTGGAGCATTAACATCATACTAACCCATCAAATAATCTCACTTAATCTTCTGAACAAAGCAAGTCTGTGGATTCGCTGACTGATTTATCTGCACGCGTGCTTTGGGTGGTCTTTCGGGGGTTCTAATCATCTGTTTCAACTTCTGTACTGCTTGGTTTCCACAAATTTTGCCGTAATTCCTATGGGTGGATTTTAGTTTCTGGTCCATGCTCCTTGTAAACAGTTTGGTCTTGTTCCTTGCTGGTGTCTTTGCGTGGATGTCAAGCAAAAAAATAATAATTCTGAGTTATGAGGCTCAAGAATGTTATGGCAGATTGTTCCGCAACATAGCTCTAGGACAAGCAAATGAGATTTTTCTACACTGTAAAAAAAAAAAAACTGTAAAATTTATAGTAGAAAATGGCACCTGTGGTTGCCAGAATTTTACTCTTAAAAAGACTTTTAAAATGTACAGTAAACTAGTGTATTTCATTTTTTTATAGTGTTAATACAACAAGTTGCCTTGTGTCATTCACACAACTACTAAACATCATTATGGTAACACATATAACGCTAAAGTAATGCAATAAATGTTTTTTATCAACCTTAAAAAACGCTAATGTTCATCCATTCCAGCAGGCACAGGACGTCAAC
Source organism: Danio tinwini (assembly GCA_903798205.1). Classification (NCBI taxonomy): domain Eukaryota; kingdom Metazoa; phylum Chordata; class Actinopteri; order Cypriniformes; family Danionidae; genus Danio; species Danio tinwini. Next base: position 2,324,169 of record CAIGQZ010001108.1, read on the forward strand.
ATGATGTCAGATTGACGTTGAACCCTCAACGTCACGGGACGTTACCTTTTGTTTGGAATTGAAAATAGGGTTGGCGTCAGAATAGAACGACAGACCGACATTTTGGTTACGTTTCAACACAATGAAAAAACAATAAAATATCAACGCCTAATGATGTTACAGCATAACGTTGTGTGGACATTACTATTATGACATCTATCAGACGTTGGATGTTGTTTGCCATACCGTAATGACATTGGTTTAAGATGTTGGCTCTGTTGGATTTTGATTACTTTCCAACGCAACCTAAAAACAACAAAATATTGACGTCTAATGATGTTACAGTTTAACGTTGTGTGGACGTTATTACTATGGCGTCTATCAGACGTAGGATTTTGGTTGCCATACCATAATATGACATTGGTTTAAGATGTTGGCTCGATGTTGGATTTTGGTTACTTTTCCAACGCAACCTTAATTCAGCAAAAACCTCAACGTCATTACACATAACTATTGGACGTCAAAATAACATTAACAAAAAGCATAAAACTTGAAATGTCTTGCAGGGAATTCTACCAAAGTCAATTCATGGTTATTCACTAAATAAAGGAAACTCACGGTTATCCAAGTTACAGATTTTTACTGTAGCATTTTACATCATTGCATATAAATATTAATTAAGAATGTAAACGTTTGCAAAACTCTCACAACTTTGGATTTAATTAATAATTGACTCTGAATTATTGACTCTAAACAGTTAGACTGAACATTATATTGCAAGATTATTATTATTATTTTATTATTATGTATATATATTTTTTTCTATAGGAAGAGAGTTACAAAATGACCTGTAAGATTCTTCAGGAACATTGCAGATGGCAGTCTGTAACCTGTCAGTCTTTTGCTGGATTATAGCACTGTGTGGAAACAAATGTTTTTAATGACAGCACCATGGACCACACTGGCACAATGTGGATGTCCAATGCATGAACTTTCCATGCACTAAGTGGACAATTACCATATTTTACATTAAACACAATGTACTTGGATAAAACATAAGTATACTGCCAATCTATCCATTGTCAGTTGTAGTTGTTAGGCTCGCCACAATAATCAATAGACTTATCGCACAACACCTCAATCATTTTTGGTGATGCAATATATATGACCCATACATAAAACCCAATTCAAGCAACATTTTAGCTGATTGTGCAGCATCTCTATCTCAATTGGAGGTGTCAGTGTCAGTATGGTAAAAAAAAAAAAAAACACTATAGTATTTACTATAAATTACTAGTACATTTTCATGTGGGTGCCTGACAACTGAAAATAGATCTGGTAGCAGATATCGCAGCCTCTGTTACTTTTTACCTTGCACTTTTTTATTAACATTTATTATCATTTATTTAGGATATACGTTTTCACATTCTTATTCCAATGCCTACTTATTCAATTGTTAAAATGACTATAATCAAATTAAAGATTCTTAAGAATAAAATATGATGTGTTCTTTAGAAGAGTGCACTTGCATTGTGATGATCTTATATTGTCATTCTGGCATTATATAATGAGTGGCATAAAATGGTCTTCGTTTATCACAATATATTTTGGTGCAATATATCCTACGACAAAAAAATAGATATCGTGACAGGCCTAGTAGTTGTGTTGTTTTGATGTTTATAGGCCCTTTTCATCTTTTGACCCATGCATAATATACAATTAATATACACAAAGCACACACACATAGAAATTTAATTATGCTTTAGTCTATCTTATGGCTTTAGACTTCTAACTTGTGATATTTAGACATTAGATATCTTCAGAAGAGTTAGGAAATCAATATTGATGCAATAACCCTGCATCATTTTCTATCATAGTGAACGCTGCCTACGTTTATCAGCTGAGTTTCACTTCCCTGTCTTCCACCACAAGTATCGTCATTGATCACGTGACTGCAGTTATTTCCTGTTTCGTGTGGCTTATATTGGACGTCTCTGAGGGTATTAAAAAGAACAGGAAACGGGGCGTTCTAGAGGAAACAATCCCTCAGTGAACACAGGCTCATTCTCACACACATAATAAACATATCGGCCAAATTCACTCTTACGCAACAGTGGCATTAACTCACTGATCTCTGATGGTGTTTGTCTGTCTGCATGATTGTGGGTTAAAGAACTGTGTGTGTATTGGCATGCTGCACCTGTCCTAACTTAATGGGAGATTTCATTTAAACCATGCATGTTTTGTGCTAGTTTGCATGCTCATTTTTGCATTGATGATTACTTGCATGTGTTATGGTAAATTTGAATTGATTTGATTTAAAGGGATAGTTCACTCAAAAAAAAACATTTACTCACTCTCGAGTGATTCCAAACCTTTTATGAGTTTCTTTCTGTGATTGAACACAAAAGAAGATGTTTTGAAGAATGCTGACATCCTGTAACCATTGACGTCCATAGTAGGAGAAACGCATACTACGGAAGTCAATGGTTACAGGTTTTCAGTGTTCAAGAGATTAAAGAAAATCATAAAGGTTTGACACAAGAGGGAGTAAATGATGCCAGAATTAGCATTTTTGGGTGAACTATCCCTTTAATGCTCCATCCAGCGACTGACTTGTGTTTTGTATTGTTAAAATCAGGGCGAGGAGGAACAGTGAGAAATGTAAAGAACCTCAAGACAAGACCAAACAGCGGCTCTCTAAGAAAGCGGCCTCTTCTACTAATTTACTCACAAGGTCTCCTAGTCTGGAGAGGTGAGAATTACTTGATTTTTAAAAAAATTTTTGAAGCATGCTATGTACTTATCGCTTTCATGTAATGAAATATTTTTATATTTTCTATCTGCACAATCTATAGATGCTGTCGATTAACCCAGAAAAACATTATGACTCAGACTTCAGTTTATAGTACAGTAGAAAGACTGTTGTGGCAGTGCATGTATAACAGAGAGCTGTTGAGCTATGGAACAAGGGAGATTTTTGTGTAGCTTATTTAGCTTTTTTTCTATAAGATTTTTGTGGACATTTTAGTAATTAAATCAGACAATTTAGTGTATCGTTTTTGTAGTTCTGTTAAGTTTTTTATGATAAGTTTTGTTTTTATATTACATTTTCTATAAATTTTGATTATTTTACATAAATTTAAACTAAATTAAAACTATGTTTTGGCAATTTAAAATAATAATAATTGAATGTTTTTTTTTTTCATGTTTATTTTAAACTAAAATATTTCTGGGAGTTTTTGTTTTAGTTATACTGAAATGTATAATTTTACAACATTTTTTATACTTTTTGTTAAGAAATGTGATGATGTTTACATTCCTGTTCATTCATTCACAATGATTATGCTACACAATCAGGAATCTTGCTAACCAAAACAACATTTTATAATACAATTTAGTAATGAGATACTATTGTGATTTTTGTTTGAATAATATACAGTAGTCAACATTTGAAATGGATTTCGAAACGTTTTTCAAAATTGTCATAAGACAAGAATGTGTGTTATTCAATAGTTCTAATCTATTTAAAATGTTGACTAGTGTATACAGTTGAAGTCAGAATTATTAGCCCCCCTTTGTTTTTTTTGTTTTTTTGTATATTTCCCAAATAATGTTTAACAGAGCAAGGAAATTTTCAAAGCATGTCTGATAATATTTTTTCTTCTGGAGAAAGTTTTATTTCGGCTAGAATAAAAGCAGTTTATAATTTTTTTAAAACCATTTTAAGGTCAAAATTTTTAGCCCCTTTGGGCTAAATTTTTTTTTCGATAGTCTACAGAACAAACCATCATTATACAATAACTTGCCTAATTACCCTAACCTGTCTAGTTAACCCTACTTAATCTAGTTAAGCCTTAAAATGTCACTTTAAGCTGTATAGAAGTGTCTTGAAAAATATCTAGTAAAATATTATTTACTGTCATCATGGCAAATATAAAATAAATCAGTTATTAGCGATAAGTTATTAAAACTATTATACTTAGAAATGTGTTGAAAAAAAATCTTCTCTTCGGTAAACAGAAATTATATATATATATATATATATATATATATATATATATAAAATATAAAAAAACTGATAATGATTTAATTTAATAATTTATTCCAGTGATTTTAATGATTAATTTTCAGCTTCATCACCCCAATCTCTAGAGTCACATGATCCTTCAGAAATCACTTTAATATTAATTATTATTATTATTAGTAGTAGTAATGGTAATAGTAATGAAAACAATAATGACTGGAGTAATCATTTCATTTGAAACTACATACAGTAAGAAAGCGGTTATTTAAAATTGGAATAAATATTTTACAATTTTAACATTTTTTTACATTTAATAAATGCCGCCTTGATAAACAGAATAATTTTCTTAAAAAACAAAAACTGACCCCTAACTTTAGTTTGGTACTGTGTGCATAATTCACTTATTCTAATTAATTCATTTAAATTGATGGTTCACTCAGAAATATAAAAATACCAATTTTTTTTTACACATTTTTTACATTAAATCGATTAAACGAGGGTGTAGAAATTAACAACTTATTTTTTATTTTGGGGGAGAATTATCCCTTTAAATCTGGTCATCCTTTTCGTGCAGTCGAATTTATGCCATATGAATTCAATTATAATGAATTTTCTAGTTCTAACAGGGAAAATAAGTCATTGGCTTGGCATTAAAAAGGAAAACAAATACAAAATATATACAATTTTCTTGTGACTGTCATGTTTCAGTATATTTCATGTTAAATTATTCATTCATTAAATCATTTATTTGTTTGTCTTCTCAGTCGGGCAAAAGACCTCATCTCCAGTGCTGGTAAGAAGGCATCTGCATGTTATCTCTATCTTTTTTTTTGTTAATTTCATGTATAAGTTATACTGATGGGTTTTATTTTTTATTATATTTTTATTTTATTTGTGGAGTTTCTGCCTGTTATATAGAGAGTCAGTTCATTATTGTCTCACTATTCATGCCGTTCACAATGCTCCTTTCTATTCTCATGCCTCGCAGTGTTTGATTACTGGAAAAGCTGTCATGGGTTTGGAAAAATAAGACACTTTTAACCTTTTTTGAAAGTCTCTCACCATGTTTTCATTGTCTGTTGAGTTTCATACAGTCTCGAATCACGATCAAAAGTATCCTGTTTCTTAAAAGCAAATGCCAAAGAAGGACAAATACTGTTTACCGAATCAGCAACGTGTTGATCAGGGTGATAATAATAATTGAACCAACTCTTTAATTACTTACTTAATCTTGTTAACCGACTGTCTCAGCCAACCTACTTTGTTTTTCTAATTAAAATGCCATAATTACTTTTATAAATCCTATTATTGGATTATTATTGTTGTTGCTTTATATGCTTTAACCTATGTTTTCATGTCCTAGATTAATTATGTTAATTTAACTGTATAACCATTTGGGAAAAGAGTGCAATATGTTTTACTTGTAATAGAATACAATATTTAACTGTAAAGTATTTTATAATAAAAAATTTCATCTTTATAATAAAAAATAAATTAATAGATAAATTAATTATTAATAATAATAATAACAACAATAATTATATTAATAAATAATGTATGTATTTATCAAGTTTATTTTATTATATTTTTTATTTTGTTTTATTTTACTTTATTTATTTTTTTATTTTTTTTCTTTATTTTTATTTTTATTTATTTAATTTAGTTTATTTATATTATTTTGTATTTTTTATTTTTTTTTGTTTTAAGATTATGATGACCATTTAACGCATCATAACAGTTTTGTGAAAAGGGTCCATGGTTTATTCTGTAGCCCTTAAAAATAAATATACATACATTGGAAGTCAGAATTATTAGCCCCCCTGAATTATTAGCCCCCCTGTTTATTTTTTCCCCAATTTCTGTTTAACAGAAAGAAGATTTTTTCAACACATTTCTAAGCATAATAGTTAAAAAAAACACATCTCTAATAACTGATTTATTTTATCTTTGCCATGATGACAGTAAATAATATTTGACTAGATATTTTTCAAGACACTTGTATACAGCTTAAAGTGACATTTAAAGGCTTAACTAGGTTAATTAGGTGAGCAAGGCAGGATAGAGTAATTAGGAAAGTTATTGTATAATGATGGTTTGTTCTGTAGACTATTGCAAAAATTTTGCTTAAACGGGCTAATAATTTTGACCTTAAAAGGGTTTAAAAAAAATTAAACTGCTTTTATTCTAGCCAAAATAAAACAAATAAGACTTTCTCCAGAAGAAAAAATATTATCAGACATACTGTGAACATTTCCTTGCTCTGTTAAACATCATTTGGGAAATATTTAAAAAAGAAAAAAAATTAAAGGGGGGCTAATAATTCTGACTTCAACTGTGTGTATAAGGGGGCTAATAATAATGACCTTCAAATGGATTTTGAAATATTAAAAACTGCTTTTTTTTCTAGCCGAAATAAAACAAATAAGACTTTCTCCAGAAGAAAAAATATTATAGGAAATACAGAAAATTCCTTGCTCTGTTAAACATCATTTAGGAAATATTTGAAAAAAAAAATATCACAGTAGGGCGAATAATTTTGACTTACTGAATTTAAATATTAATTTCTTTAAGAAAATCACCCCAATACTAGATTAAAGAACAGATTGGTCATGCAAATCTGATGCATTGAGATCATCATTTATATAAACATGCATGAACAACGTCAGATTTGAATTACCACAACAAGACATTAGTGATGTCTGGTCTTTTTTATATACATTTCTTTGTTTATTCATCATTTATATGTCCTTCAGCGGTAAGACACAGAAGTGCTTTGGTTGCTCATGCTGGAAAGTTACTCTCGTCCTTTATGCAACCGCACTACTGACCAAAATGATGGATTTCTGTTTCCTTTTCTCTCTATGCCAAAAACTCACACCACAGTGCTTGGCCTCCTGATACGTGTGTGTTGCGTTTTAATAATTGACTCACCTGCACTCTTTAAAAGCTGGGAAATATAAATGGAGGGTTTTATTTGACATATCACGACTACGCTCAACATCAAACACATCCCCACATTTCTCCCACAGGATGAAACCGAGACGTTTATAAAATGTTGTTTCGCTGTTACCTGGGTGACTAACATTGACATAACCTTCCTAATGGAGTCGTATATGTTAAATACAAAACCATTCACTCTTTTGAGGAACACGAAAGCGCTTCAAAACAATTCTTATTATATAAAAGTGCTTCAGCGTTGTTGTGACGCAGATATATTTAATCGTTTCTGCCTGTTGCTTTTATTATCATTCCATTACAGTGGACACGCTGATTGACTTGCTTGCCTCATTGCTTTTAAAAGGTCCTGTTATAAAAAGCAGGTTTTCCCTGTTTGATAGAGTCCAAAACCAGGTCCAGACAGTGACAGAGATGAGTCAGAGAGGTGTTCCCATCAGAGCTTCCCGTATAGAGCCGCTTGGAGACCAGTTTAACTGTAGGAATTTCTAATGTGTTTAGCAGATGCAGAGATAATGTTTGTTTGTGTGTTTTTTTTATCTTTTAACAGGTTCCCAGGGGTCCAGGAGAGGAACTCAGAGTAAGTTTTTGTCATGGTTTGAATTCGAAATCATTTTCAAATATTATTATAATTTAAAGTGGAAATATTATAAAAAAAATTTTGAGAATAAGTTATTTCAATTATTTAAACAGATCTGTAATACATTTATGTAGAACGCACAGAAAGCGTCCGCATAGAGAGACAATGCACACTGTTGAAGATTGTGGGTGTTTACAGCGGTTTGACTGATAAATATGAATTTGTAGCTAAATTGTTAGCGGTGCCAAACAGCATTTCTCGTCGTTTACATCTTTGTTTACGTCTTTGTGGCGAGGGGGTGTGGCCGAGAGCCGTGGGAGCGAAACGAGGCCCGCCACAGATGAGATGCACCTGTGGCGCGCACCTGCCTTCAATCCCACGGAAGGAGCTCTGGACTATAAGAGGAGGAACGATGGCAGAGGACAGAGAGAGAGGACCGGGCCCGGACATGTTTCACTTTAGCTTTCAGTTTGATGGCAGTCTCCGTGAGGAGCTGCCGTCCGTTTGTTTTGTTTTGTTTTGATTTATAAATAAATATTTATATAAAGTTCGTCGGAGGCGGAGAACCGACGAACTTTATATAAATATTTATTTATAAATCAAAAGTAAAACAAAACATGTCCGGGCCCGGTCCTCTCTCTCTGTCCTCTGCCATCGTTCCTCCTCTTATAGTCCAGAGCTCCTTCCGTGGGATTGAAGGCAGGTGCGCGCCACAGGTGCATCTCATCTGTGGCGGGCCTCGTTTCGCTCCCACGGCTCTCGACAACGCCCCCTCGCCACAGTCTTCATTACACCATATCATTAACGCTAGAGATTAATTTTAACAAATAGAAACACTTACAGGTTGTGGCTCACAATCCATAGCTTCGTCGGTTGGAGGAGTTTTTAGCCGACACCAGCACTGAACAGGGAGAGATTCTGGAAGCTGTCCTTTGTCAAATGCTAGCTATATATTTTTTATAATTCTCTGGAACATAATTAAAATAAACTGTAAGTACTTCTGTCTTTGTGTCGTTTCCTTTGGAAGCCCATATACAGAAACAGAAGAAGCTCTGTGCAAATAGCAGCGTTTGGACGCATTTTAGCTTTCTTTGCTATAACATTACAGAGCCTCGGTTCTTGTTTTGATGTTTTGTTTTACATCCTGTACACACCGAAGACGGCTTTGAGCCAAAACATTTGTGTCCCATTTCCGAATGAATTTAAAATAAATCGTCAAAACAAGAATATTTGTATAAGTGCCAAAAACTGCTTCACTGTAAAAAAAAACATTGACTGGACAAAAAGTCAAGACATCAAATATTTTTGTTGCTTTAACTTTTTTTTATAAATTAGTCAGGTTTCAACTACATTTTTTAAGTCATACAAAGTTTAACTTAATATTTTTAGTCAGTTTGATTGATATAAGTTGAGTTGACTAGAAAAGTTCATTTCAATAAACAAAAAAAAGGAAGACAGCAGGAAATTTTTACAGTATTTCTATATCCCTTATTATAGTAAACATTTAGGTCATTTGTTTTTTGTTTTCTTTTAGGTCTGCATTCTCACGTTTCACTTCTTAAATCAATAAATGAATTCATTAATTTATTTATTGGCTTACAGATCAGTCAATCAAGATGTTCATCCGTGGGAGACCAATCACCATGTACATTCCTTCAAACATTCAAAACTATGAGGAGCTGAGAATGGATCTTCCCTCACAGAAACTGGATCTGGACTGGGTGTATCTTTATATAATGATTATATTATTGTTGTTTATAAATGTATATTGTACAATATATTATGTAAGTAAGGGAAAAAGTACATCATGGCGGGTGTTATTGCTGAATAAAGCCCAACAGGCTTATCGGCATAAGACTGGTGTGCTTTATTCTACGAAAACAACTGCCTGGATGTACTTTATCATGCTTTTTACTTGGCTACTTGACACAAAAAATTAGACACTAAACCTTGTTATGATCTGAAATTGATTATTTTTTAATAAACTATCAAAGAATAACTATTAATAAAATTTATTAAAGCCAAAGTTTGTATTTTGATATCTTTACTGCATTTTAACTTAAAATAATGCTTAAGTAAAAACAACAACAAAACAAACAAACAAACAAAAAAGTTGTTGTTAGTATTTTACATCAACATTTATGACCTCTCTTCTTATTCCTCAATCAACACATTTCCAGCTCCATCACATTTTAGAAATAATTTGAAATGTTCCCAAACTTCCTCAAAGATAATAAAGGCAAAGTTGACAGAAATAAAAATGACTTAATGAGTCCTACACTAACCTAAATATTATTCAATCACAAGACACCTAACAGTCAAAACCAGCAGCGAGACAGACAAGCACATGGATGTGAATGTGTTCGCTTACAGTCAAGATCAGTGGTGCCCAAACTCGGTCCTGGAGGGCCGGTGACCTGCAAAGTTTTTATTTCCAACCCCAATAAGACTCACCTGGGCTAGCTAATCAGGCTCTTACTATGCTTTATATAAACATCCAGGCAGGTGTGTTGAGGCAAGTTGCTAAAATCTACAGTACACTGAAGTACACAGGACAGAGTTTGGGCAACCCTATTCAAGGTCATTCGAAATACCCAGATAAGGCTGTGACATTAGTTTCAGTGTTGTTATCTGTATAACATGCATCTTAATGTTGCGAGTGATCAATCAGAATCAAGTATTTCAGACAGCCACGTAATAATAAACAATAATATAATTTTTTTTATATAGAAAAATTTATAATTGTAAACTGACTTGTTAAAAGACAGGACATTGAAATTAAAGGGTTAGTTCACCAAAAAAATCATTACAATTCTGTTATTAATTACTCACTCTCATGTCTTTCCAATCCCCTGAGATCTTTCTTTATTTAGCTCAAGTTAGCATATTTTAGATGAAATCTGACAGCTATCTCATCCTCCATAGATAGCAACAGTCTATATAAAAAGCCCAGAAAAGCAAAAGCATTCCATGTGATTTCAGTGGTTCAGCTATAATCATACGAAGCTTCAAAAACACTTTAGTGCACCAAAAAAATCTGTAAAACTCCTTTATTTGCCTTTGTCTTCTCTCCTACATCATGCCATATGCGTGTACACTTACTATGGGCAAAATGGAATTTTCATTTTTGGGTGAACTAACCCTTTAATAAAAGTGGTTTAGCTTGGTTTAGATTGTTCTTTCGATTTCATCTTTTTTGGGATTGTACCCAAGATGCAATGTTTAGACGAGGCTCTTCTTATTTATTTTACAAATAGCGTCAATCTGCTCTCCAAAAATGTGACATGGTCTCTATGTTGGCACATGCAGCACAGCACGACTATTGGCCAACAAAATCTTCTGTCTGTTCTGTCCATTTTCTCATTTTTTATAGGTGGCAGTAAACCAATGCCTTGTTTTATTTATGATGTACTGACACAAATGACAGCTGATTTGAAACGGGCACTTGTTGCCAAACACTGAATTAGATTCCCTTTTATATAATGCATACTTGTTAGCAAATGTTCCTTGACTCATATTTTCAGCTATGGTTACCGGGGACGGGACTGTCGAGCAAACCTTTACCTGTTGCCATCTGGAGAAGCAGTTTATTTTATTGCATGTGTGGTGGTTCTGTATCATATCAGCAACCAAAAGCAAAGACATTATCAGAAGCACACTGACTGTGTCAGATGGTGAGTTTAGAGATTCATGTTTCCTTTTTGAAAGTTTATTATTGACTTTGACATTGTCTCTTCTTGGCTTCTAGTCTTGCCATCCATCCAGATAAGGTGCGTGTAGCATCTGGACAGACAGCAGGTGTGGACAAAGATGGCAAGGTGAGATATGTATATGATCTTCTTTTCCCCTTATCACATCACACAACAATCTCAAAATGTTATGCAATTCCGAGTGTGCTTCACACTGGTGAGTGGGCTTGATAGACCACTTGTAGAAAACACATTTTCATCTCTTTGACACTTTAACTAACAACTGGACCAGATACTTTCTAATGGTGCGTTCACACCAGACGTGGATGAAGCATTAAGTGTGAGTGATTGACATGTTAAGCCAATGGAAAGACGCTATTAGACATCCTGCAGTGCTATTTGCATGGATGATTTAGCCAATCGCAGAACTCGTCTTAAGACTAAAAGTGGCCGTGCCTTCTGTGTTGTGGCCCCAAGGCTCTGGAACTCTCTCCCTATAGCACTGAGATCTCTGGGATCAGTTGAACTTTTTAAAAAGCATTTAAAGACACATCTTTTTGGTCAAGCTTTTCTTAAACAGTTATTAGTGTTTCGGCACTTGGATTTTTATTTAGTTTTAATGTTTTAACATGTTTTCTTTTATTGTGTTCTTTCACCTGTTTTCTCTTATTGTAAAGCACTTTGTGACTATGTTTACATGGACATCAGTAATTGAATTATTTGCCTTAATCTAATTAATTTTGTGTTTACATGAATTGCTTTTTGAATGCTCCTTTCATGATCCCGTTTTACATGTATAGCACATAATTCGATTAACGTCATTGCGTCACCGCGCTATCCGCATTTCCTCTGGAGTTTCATGTAATTTTGGGTGTTTCATTTTTAACTCGTGAATTTAAACTGCAGTTTGGCGCTTTCACTTTCATTCTGGAACAATTCATGCATGTCCCCCATGACAAACGAGATATTGGATGCAACTATGAACTGCTAGAAGAGTTCTGTTTTAATGGAAGTTCATACAGCCTGCTGAATGGAAGAAAAAAAAAACTCTGCATTTCACAATGCAGGTGTCTTTGGTCTTAACTGACTCGGTCAGTGCAAAGAGTGTCAAACAGCCGTGCGTGCGTGCGTGTATTTGTGTGCACTATCCCGACGCAAAATGCGCCGAAAAGTCCTACATGCTGGTAATAGTTTGATTAAGGTGTTTACATGTCTGTACTGCACTTCAATAATACGACTAATATCGGCATACTCCACATGTCTTAATTCCATTTCTCTTTAGTTCAATTATGAACTTAATCTGATTAAATTAATAAAAAATCCCTGTTTACATTGTACACTCTTAATCAGAGTATTGTCTTAATTGCATTAAAATCAAATTATTGGTGTCCATGTAAACGTACTCACTGTCTGGGAAAGGTGCTATATAAATAAACCTTTACTTACTTGCCTTAATAAAAGTGCCCAGTTTTTATATGGAAGGCGATCAGAGCTAAAATCTTTAAACTACATGTGTGAAATGTGATAGTGTCCACAAGCTCTGTTTGACCATGGCGGGGCAGCAATTTGGAGTGAGTTTTTCTAGTATGTTTAGACAGACAGTTTGACTGTAATGAGGCAGCAGCTTTTAAATGATGTAATTTAACATCTGATGTTTGCATCTATAGAATTACAATATCCTTCATACATAAGCATGATGTCTGATTATTGTATACATTTTCCATATATCCAAATGTAACATGCCACATATGCAAATATATAGTCTTAAATATAGCAGTTTCATTGGCTGACATGATTATTCACACCTTTACATATGCAAATTTCACACTGATCACCTTCTATACCGACAACATTCCAACTTAAACTTCATTCAAAGTAATAGCGTGCGCTAAAACATGCGCTAGACAGAAATGTTCTGCAATTGAAATTGTCTAATGCCTGTGCTTTTCCTACGAGTGATAAAGATATGAATTTGTTGTGGATTACTTTAAAACAATGCACTCATCAAAGTAAGTGACTTTTGTCATTACCATCTTCAATAATTGTGGTGCATTGACCCTCTTATACTCTATTAATAGCCAATTTATCATGGAAATTGTCATTTACTCACCTTTGTTTTTTATGTGTATCATTGACCCTGTTTTCTGTGTGTGTCTGTCAGCCTCTTCAGCCCTTTGTGCACATCTGGGACTCTAAAACGCTGGTGACGCTGCAGCAGATTGGTCTCGGCATATTTGAGCGAGGTGTTGGAGCCATAGCATTTTCCAATTCAGTGAGTTTTGCCTCCCATTTTGCATTCTTTCCTGCTGAAACAACACAGAGAGAATTTAGTGTTGTTCCCATGTACAATAAATATGGATTATTAAAAATATGTATATAAAATTGACAATATTGCAATCCAGAATCCAAATTACTTTTTTGTCATATCACATTTAAGTTTTTTAGGCTAGAAACTAAGGCAAGGCATTGACACACACACACACACACACACACACACACACACACACACACACACA
>CAIGQZ010001108.1:2337924-2356001 GCA_903798205.1 Danio tinwini
ACACACACACACACACACACACACACACACACACACACACACACACATATATATATAGTAGATTTAAAAACAACCTTTTTTAAACTTGTAACACATTTTAATTTCCCATTAATTTTCACATTTTAATACATAATTACGTTAATTACATTAGGTCCATACAAATTTCTGCAGATTTATTATCCCATTATTGAGTGTATTTGAATGTAAATATTTGTTAATTAATTTTTTGTACTTTTATTGACTAATATACAACCGTTTTGATTTATTTACAATACTTGTTGTAAAGTAATACTTTCTGTCTTTTAGTAGATGTATTATATGAGAGACTTGCTTTGTGGATCTAATTAGATTAAAGTTATTAGAAGACAGTTTTTAAAAAGTATTCTTTATTATTTAATGTTTTAAGTTTTTAGTTGCTATACTCCCAAAATCATTTCACATAAATTCACAGCTGTTTTTATTATTATTATTATTATTATTATTTATTTGTTTATATATTTTTTACAAAAATCTGCATAGAAAAAACACAAACTGTCAGCAGATTCTGTCTGGCCCTGATCTTAAGGTGAGAAATTGATCCATTAAGTTAATCCACTGAATAATCCACAAAACACACAAAAAATTATTGTTTTAGTAATCTTTAATCAAAATCTGACCATTTACTTATGCTCTTGAATGGCAGGCCTTCTCTGATGATGTCAGTTTCATAGCTTCTGCTTAGCAGCGGCCCTCCAACCATTACTTTTCTGCAAGTGAAATATGAGAGGAGGAGTGCAAAAATAAAAACCCGCCCCCTACTCAATATTCCACAAAAGTCTCCTGCAAATCTGGTTCACACACAAAAATAAAGTTTTGCTCTCACATATCTCAAAATATATATAGACTGAAAAAGTGATTCTTTGGTTCATAAAAACAGCAGTCGATTAATTTTTTTAACACGATCCTGATAGAAACTTTTTGTCCTTTATAATAAAAATATACTCTTTATAATTTTCTTTCTTTCTTTCTTTCTTTTTTTCAGGTTACAATGTAACCTGCTCACCTAATGTTTACATTCGTAATATTTATATTATTTGCTAATTAATAGCCACCTTATGTGGAACTCTGAATCTGCATCTCATCTCAAGAACCAAAACAAAAACTGCCGTTCCAGCACGTAACTTGCATTTTCAAAAGCAGAATATCTGACTTCAGCATTGTTTTTCAGTTAAAAAATAATGTTTACCTAGCATGTTTCTTAAATATCTGCAAACATATTATGTTATTTTTATGCTTTAAAGAGTCAAAAACTTACATAAAGCACCTTTATACTTCTAGAATGTCAGTCTTTGGAATGGTAAATTGTTTTTAAACACCTAAATATTTTCTTTTTCTCTTTATGTAGGATGGTGGCACATTCCTGTGTGTCATTGATGACTCCAATGAGCATATGCTTTCTGTGTGGGACTGGAATAAAAACATAAAGCAAGCCGAAGTCAAGGTGTGATACACACACACACACAGTGAAATGCATGTATACAGTACAGAGCCTCGGCTGAGTCAGTTGGCATTTCTGTGTGGAGTTTGCATGTTCTCCCCGTGTTCGCGTGGGTTTCCTCCGGGTGCTCCAGTTTCCCCTACAAGTCCAAAGACGTGGTATAGGTGAATCCGCTGTGTAAAACATATGCTGGATAAATTGGCGGTTCATTTCATTGTGGCGATCCCAGATTAATAAAGAGACTAAGCTGAAAAGAAAATGAATGAATGAATAATTTTGGACCGTTATCATTAGTTATTTTGTTAGATAAGCTCCAGATCAGACTTCAGTACTGACTAATCATATTTGGAATAGTAATCTTAAATGTATATGGACAAATATAATATTGTAAAGTTTCCTGTAGGAAATATGAATCTAAATGAGAGATTTGTGAGGGGTGTACTCATATATGTTGAGCACTGTACATTATCTACCATTACAGCATCCACACGAAGCAACGCAAATCTAGTTCCTACGATTAGTAGTCTAGCTATGTAATATCAAGCACATGCACAATATTCCCTTATAAAAAAATCAGCATTTCGACACTTCATCATGTCTGAAAGTCTCATAAATTACTTCCCAATATATTTCACTTTCGAAGATAAATCATGCCTGTGATTATTTCAGCAGCTCTTGACTGAATATCCAGCCAGCTGCTTCTAGCCTGAGTGTAAAACCATCAGCTTTATAGTGAAAGCTTTTTTTATTTTTATTTTTTTAGTTCTGTGTGACCCTTTATCCTACATGTTTCTTCCCACTTTTACACGAGCGGCGTGGAGCGTGGTTGCCATGAGAGCGGCTAAATATTTTACAGTACATTTGTGTGAGTGATTGCTGGCCATTTGCATGAAGTCATTTTTCTTCCTCGTGTTTTATTTTTGGGCTGTGCTGCTGGTAATGGATTTAGGAAGTAGTAGACTTAGAATAGCATGATGCTTTTCATGGGAGTTCAGTTTGCTGACAGAAGCTGATCCTAGATTTGCATCTGACTTTTTTTTTCAGAAGTATGTTTGGGGGATTTCTGGAAACAATAGTGCCTGAAGATTTATACATATAACATGGTTGCTGTGCAAAATTAAAGACCATGAACAGGTTTTAAAAAAAAAGTCATAAGCAATGATATTATCTGCTGCAGAACTTTGAAGATGTAGTTACAGTTTCTGTGTTATACCTTTTCATAAATAGGAAAATGACAGTGATTTTCTGCCATTACGCTGTCAAAAGCTGCTATTGGAGTCAAGGATTGACTGAATGTTTGAAGCTGGTTTTCTTCTGTAATAACAGAGCCACTGGCACACAATCATATACACTGTGAAAAACCATATGCCTCTATGGTGTGTGTGTGTGCGTGTGTGCTTGTTTATATGATTTATGAGGACACATGGGTATATGACCTTGGTATATAAGTGATTTCTGAAGACATGCCTTGTCTCCTCATCATTTAAAACTGTTTAAAATTATATTTATATGTTTTGTTTTTCATATTTAAAAAAAAGCTACTGGTTTTCTGGGTGGGTTGGGTTTAGGGGTAGCTTAAGGCCATATAATAAGTGTTTTTTACAGTAGAAAATACATTATGCTTATGTATAGTCCTCTTAACTCACAAAAACCAACTTGTGTGTGTGTTTGTGCTGGTTTTAGAGCACTAATGAGGCAGTTTTGGCTGTGGACTTCAGCCCTACAGACACCAACAACATCATTTCTTGTGGCAAGTCCCATGTCTACTTCTGGACAATGAGTTCTGGCACAATGACCAAGAAACAAGGCATCTTTGGAGTGAGTTCATGTTTAGCCACAAAGTTGACTGTATTCCAGTGTAAATTTGGGTATCATATGCTTTTCCATGCACAAAGAAAACTATACAACTATATACTGTACAGTAGAAGTCAGAATTATTAGCCCTCCTGAGTTATTGGCTCCTCTGTATATATTTTTCTTAAAGTTTCATTTAACTGAAATTTCTCAACATAAAAGTCTTAACTGATTTCTTTTATCTTTGCCATGATGACAGTACATAATATTTTAAAGATACTAGTATTCAGCTTAAAGAACAATTTAAAAGGCTGAACTAGGTTAATTAGGCAAGTTAGGGTAATAAGCAAGTCATTGTATAACAATGGTTTGTTCTGTAGACAATCGAAAAAATATAGCTTAAGGGGGCTAATAATATTGACCCTAAAATGGTTTATAAAAAATTTAAAACTGCTTTTATTCTAGCCAAAATAAAACAATTAGGACTTTCTCTAAAAGATATATTCTTATATAAAATATTCTTTTAATGCATGAAGTACACATTTCAGTAATTCATCATTGCACCAAATTTAACAACAGTATTCAGAATAAAAAAGGAATGAGTAAATGTACTATAAAACAAACTGAAATGATCATTATTTACTTATATAAAACTAGTTTAGACTTGACTTATTATAAATGTTAAATATTAAGCCACTGTTGGGAAAATGTGCTATTTAAAAACGTAGGTCTCTTTCAAATGTGTGTTCCGTTTGTGCAGGTTTTGTGAGCTTGCACTACATAGGCCACTTGGCTTTTATTCTGGAAAATATTGTATACCTTTTTGTGCACTGTAAAAAAATGTAATGACAAAAATTCAAGACAACAAATATTTTTATATTTATTAATTTAATCCGGTTTCAACTCATTTCTTTAAGTTCTACAAATGTTAAAGTCAGTTGAGAGGACTAGAAAAGTTCATTTGATCCAACTAAAAAATTTAAGACAGCAAGATTTTTTTTTTACAGTGTGGTGCATAGCTAGCATATGATTAGGTTTAAAGGCTCTCGTTGATTGTTTTCTTTGTGTGTTTACTAATTGTTTGATATTTGTGATTTTGTTCATCGTTTCATTTACAGAAATACAAAAAGCCAAAGTTTGTGCTGTGCTTCGTGTTCAGCCTTACGGGTGATGTGTTGACGGGAGACTCCGAGGGGAACATTCTCACATGGGGAAAATCAGCTGCTGACATCAAAACATTAGGAAAAGGAGCAAAGGGTGCGCAAAATGACTTCATGGTTTTAGCTTGATAGGGTTAGGGGTAGGGACTTTCTTTTTAAAGATGATATTAAACAAAATGTTAAACTGTCTTTTCGCTCCCACTTTATATTAAGTGGCTTTAAGTAATATGTACTTACACTGAAATTAATCATTTGTTACAATGTACTTATTGTGTAAATGCATGTTTTTACATTGTACTTATGATTGATTAAGTACCTGCATGTAATTTACAATTTCTGTAATTACATCTTTATTTACACTGTGGACCGTCCCCTACACCTTAAAATACCCTTAAACCTACCCATCCAACCAAACTTGACCCTAACCTTACCCGTATCCTACCTTAAGAGCACCAGAAGTGTTCTGCAATACATTATGAACACAGTAAGTACATTGTATTTAATTTTGATGCAAGTACATAGTAGTCAAGGCCACTTATTATAAAGTGGGACCGTCTTTTCTACTGTAATGGAAATCTGAGTAAAACTATTTCTCAAGTATAGAGCGGGACTTAATTTTGTTCATTAAGAACGTAATGGATGTTTGTCGTTTACTATTGGTCAAAAACATAAAAGTCATAATTTAATCCCGCCTTCCAATTACCAGAGAGTATTTCATTTAAGAGGGAGGCACATGTTTTATTTCTATTATTTAAAGGTGTCATAGAATGAAAATATGAATATACTGTACAAGTGTATTAAGCGTTCAATACATGGAACATAAATGGAATAATAACAAGTTTTCATTACATGTATTTAGCATACTGTGAGCCTCAAACACTAATGCCACCACGAAGAGGCATAATGTATTTTTTGTTAGTTTAACATGTACAGTTGAAGTCAGAATTATTAGCCCCACTTTGAATCTCTTTTTTTAAGTAATTCCCAAATTACGTTTTGACAGAGCAAGGAAATTGTCACGGTATGTCTGATAATATTTTTTCTTCTGGAGAAAGTCTTATTTGTTTTATTTCGGCTAGAATAAAAGCAGCTTTTAATATTTTAAAAAACATTTTAAGGTCAAAATTATTAGCCCCTTTAAGCTATTTTTTCCCAATTGTCTACAGAACAAACCATCGTTATACAATAACTTGCCTAATAACCCTAACCTGCCTAGTTAACCTAATTAACCTAGTTAAGCCTTAAATGTCACTTTAAGCTGTATAGAAGTGTCTTGAAAAAAATTTAGTCAAATATTATTTACTGTCATCATGGCAAAGATCAAATAAATCAGTGATTAGAAATTAGTTATTAAAACTATTATGTTTGGAAATGTGTTGGATTTTTTTTGCTCCATTAAACAGAAATTTAATGGAACAGAAACAGAAATAAAAAGGGGGAATATAATTCAGGGGGGCTAATAATTCTGACTTCAACTGTATATTGTGAAATTGTTTGTAATGAGGCAACAGAAACTTGAATGTAAACTGCTGAATATAAGTGTTTAATACATGTTATGCACCCTGTCATATTACTTTTACTATGATTTTTCTGGAGTGATAGGACAGGATTTGTTTGTGCAGAGGTTAGTTTTAATTCCTGCGTCTGTTTTTTATATGCATTAAAACCATAAAATACAACTCTAAATACATCTCTGTTGGCCCATTTTGTAATTAAGCCTATTATTTCATCTACAACCCGGCTCAGGAGCAAACTTTTATTTAATTTCATTTAATTTACTCACTCCTAGCTAATAAATGACTATAAATGAGAATATAAAACCGTTTCTAAAGAATCTTTGTACTTACCTTCCCCACACACCCACTATGTAAATATCAGAGAACAATTGAATCAATTCACTCTATGGCACCTTTAATGTTGTCTGAAATACTGTGTACTTTAAAAGTCTACTTTTTTTTCCTTCTTCTTCCTGCAGAGACATTTCAGATCATGAAGCAGACCCGTGCTCATGAGGGCAGTGTGTTCACTATGTGCATCCTGCAGGGTGGCGCTATACTAAGCGGTGGCGGCAAAGACCGCAAGATCATCCGCTGGAGTGCAGACCTGGCACCGGAAAGAGAGTGTGAGGTAAAACAAGAGTCTATGATAATTGTACGTTAACAGCTCTGTATAGATTATAGTTTATAGAATATGAAGGTGTAGTATTGAGTATTGTTTTAAGCTTGCATATCAAAAACATCCTGAATGCTCTTTGTCCTTTCAGATTCCTGAGAAATTCGGAGCAGTCCGCACCATTGCAGATTTAGATGGAGAGGAGCTGCTTGTTGGCACAACACGAAATGCAATCCTGAGAGGAACATTTTCAGACGGGTTTGTGGCCATTGTGCAGGTAAATAGATTGCATTTGTATTCCAATTAGAGCCTTTGTTGTAAATTAAGACTAGATATAAACTTAAATAAATTAAAAAAAAAAAAAAATATATATATACAGATAGAGAGGGGCTGTGTGTGTTTTTTGTGTGTGTGTGTATATATACACACACACACACACACACACACACACACACGTATATATATATATACTGTATATATAGAGATAGATTATAAAATCCCAATAAATTTGGGATCATTTAGTGTGAAATAAAAAAAAATTATATAAAGTTACATTTCTTGAATTTTCAGGGACATGTGGATGAAATGTGGGGTCTTGCCACACACCCCACTCAAAATATCTTTGTTACCTGTGGAAATGATCGTCAGCTGTGTGTGTGGAACGCAGAGGACCACCGACTGGACTGGTGCACAACACTAGAGGTCAGAGAAGTCACTGAAAAATGTCACTGAATTTTAAGCACACAGTATTTTTGTGTGCGTGTCATTGGCTTTATACTACACTGTATACTGACAGATATTAGAATGAATTTTTGTTTATCAGTTAATAGTAAATACTCTACACTAGTGCTGCACAATATATTGTTTCAGCATCGATATCGCAATGTGATCATTCGCAATAGTTACATCGTCAGCAAACGCTATGTTGAGTCTGGATTATAATTTATTATTTAACAAGTGTGTCACTGTACACCTGAACACAGTTCGACTCATCTGAAAACAATCAAACTGTTTATGGTATTATTTTCTTTATTGACTCTTGTCGCTTGAAGATTGTTTCTTATACAGTGTTTTATGCATATGTACTTCACTACAAAATTAGCCCAATCAACCTAAAATGATCAATTCTTTCCAAATAGTTATTCAACTCATCTGGTCAAATTATATTCATATCGCAATATATATCGCAGAATAAAAAAATATTGAACAAAAAATATTTATCATATTACAGAGTAAAAAATATTTTTCCCAATATCGCCCTACTCTACACAATTGAAAGCAAACTTTTTATTGCTTATTTATATCTAAAAAAAATCTAATATTGTGATTTTTATTTATTTATTATTTTAAGAGCAAGGACGTTTTTGGCTAGAAAAAAAAATACTTTTTACACAATCTTAAAAAGTGCTATGGTCCATATCATTAACCACCTTAAGAAACCATTTTTGTTCAGTTAGCTACAGAACAAATCACTGTTGTCCAATGACTTGCCTAATTAACTATACCTTTTTAGTTAACCTAATTACCCTAGTTAATTTAACCTAGCACTTTAAGCTGAATACCAGTATCTTGCAAAATAACTATTACAATATTATGTACTGTCAACGTGGCATAGACAAAAGAACTTAGTTCTAGTTATTGATTTAAAATGTGTTGAAAAAATTCTTCTCTCCATTAAAAAGTTTTCTGAATATACAGTTGAAGTCATAATTATTAGCCCCCCTTTGAATTTTTTTTTTCTTTTTTTAAATATTTCCTAAATGATGTTTAACAGAGCAAGGAAATTTTCGCAGTATGTCTGATAATATTTTTTCTTCTGGTGAAAATCTTATTTGTTTTGTTTCAGCTTGTATGAAAGCATTTTTTTATTTTTTAAAAAACATTTTAAGGTCAAAATTATTAGCCCCTCTAAGCTATATTTGTTTGTTGGTTGTGTACAGAAAAAAACGCTTTTATACAAAATATATTTGCCTAATTACCCTTACCTGCCTAGTTAACCTAATTAATCTAGTTAAGCCTTTAAATGGCACTTTAAGCTGTATAGAAGTGTCTTGAAAAACAAATAGTCAAATATTATTTACTGTCATCATGACAAAGATAAAATAAATCAGTTATTAGAGATGAGTTATTAAAACTATTATGTTTAATAATGTGTTGAAAAAAATCTCTCCGTTAAACAGAAATTGGGGGAAAAATAAACAGGGGGGGCTAATAATTCTGACTTCAACTGTATTTGTCTTTAATCTTATGTATAGTAAAATTATTGACATGCATACAGAATCGTTTCTCACTAAGGCTTCATTTATTACAGCGAAAGTCAGGAAAAACTGTAATATTTGTACAATTTAAAATACATTTTCTATTTAAATACATTTTGAGGTTTTTAATTTTTATAATTTTCAGTTTTTACTGTGATTCAAAGCTGAATTTTTTGTGATTCTTCAGAAACCTAAACTAGCATTGTGATTTGCTGCTCAAAATGCATTAATAATGGTATCAGGGATGAATATATTTGTGTACAGTATTTTTTGCCTACAACTGAAACAGAAAGCTTTTGTAACATTAAACACTACAGATCAAATGTTTTGAGTCAGGTTTTTTTTTTTTTGTTCAGAAATAATACACACATACTTTTATTCAGCAAGGATGTATTAAATTGAAGATGATTGACAGTAAATGTACTAATACATTTATAAAGCTTTCTTTTTCAGATTAATGCTGTTCTTTTGATCTTTCCATTCATAAAAGAATCCTGAAAAAGTCAACCTTTATTTTCACAGCTGAAAGTATTTGATAATATGTGCATTCCTGAAATAAAGTGAATAGTATTTGGCCTATCATGTATCTCAGCATGTCTAAACATGCTTGGAAAGATGCTATTGAATGCTTTGCTAATTAAAAATGAGTTTATTTGATTAAAAATACAATAAAAGAATTGGTGTCTGATTAGATTTTAAAAGTTATTTTAAGGTATTTATTGTAAAACCTTGTCAAACTTAAAGACATGTTATACAAACATACAATAAAAAATAATTTTCTGTTGTAACATTACTATATAAAAATAGTTTAAAATGTTATAAATGTATTATTGTTTTTCAAATTTATTAATTATTTAATGTATTTTTATATAGTATTATTATTGCAAAACTACAAAAAAAAATATTCAGCAGGCATAAATGTCACATTACACTGCAGAAATATATTTCCCTGATATTTTTGATAGTTTTTTTTCTAACAATATAAATATAAAGAATATTGATTTCCTCAAATCAAAAAAGTTTCACAGTATTTTCTCCACCTCTGACTAAACCTGATATCAGTGTGTGATTTTAAACATTTATCAGTATAACAGTTTATTCAATTAGGTGTAAATCATCCACACAGTATTATCAAACATGTCCTGTAATGTGAAAAATTGATCTGAAACACATTCATCTCTGCAGGACTCTGGTCTGTGTGCTGATTTCTGCCCTAATGGAGCTGTTGTGTCTGTTGGACTGAGCACTGCAAGGTAAAATAAAACATTTATTTACAGCACAGCCGATAACAATTACCACTTCACGTTTGCAGTGTGCTTGTGAAATGTTTTTAATGGCTTTTACGATGGTTTCCAACCTCTCACCCATGCAGATGGGTTGTGCTGGATCTGCAGACTAAAGAAGTGGTGTCAGACCTGATTGACGGCAATGAACAGTTGTCTGTAATGAGATACTCACCAGGTCAGAGCTCAACTAGATCACCATGGAATAATAATAATATGATATAATACCAAACATACGTGGTAAATTTCACAATATACATGTTAAACTGACAAGCGATAAATTGAAACAGACCTTATGCCCCTTCAGGGTGGCATAAGTGTTTGAGGCTCATGGTATGCTAATTCCATGTACTGAACTTTTATTATTCAGCTATGCCTAGGTATATCCAGATTTCCATTCTTTTGATAGTCATCACACTATTAAGGGAACACCTCCCATAGAGGGTAAAACATTACTATCTCCTGTTGACCGCCAAGTCACAGGCTGAGTTATTTCTCTTTTATAGCATTCTATAGCAGTAAACAACCTGAGCTGTGCTTTTACAGAAATCCTTCAGAAAAAGAAGAACCAGAAAAGACAAATGTATGGATTTGTGCAGAATTGTAGCATCATTGGCACATAACAACTTTTTATAGTTTCGATTCTAATTTGCTGCTTAAGTGCAATTAAAGTATAAATTCAAACGCAAAGTCAAAGTAAAAATAACAGAAGTGAATGAATAGATTTTCCCTACCAGCAAATATTAATCTTAGCAACAAAAAAAAAACAACAACACCAAATATAAAAGCAGACACTTACGTGCTATAATGCCATCACCAATGACTTAATCACTGAGGAATATCCACAAGATAGATGTAACCATTGCCGAATTATAGCTCTAACAGGGTTGTGAAGTTTTTAAATGATAAAAAATTGATTGCAGGTGCAGAATATGGATCACAAGTGCCCACAATTTACAGTTTGTAATCATATCTCTGATTTGTTGATATGTGATCCAAATATTTGTAATTTGAAACAGATGAAAAATAAGCAATTTATGCTGTGCTTCTATGGAGATTCCAGTGTAGCTGCTATTATGACCTATTGTTTTTTTGCCCGCCAGGTCTCCACAAAAGTTATGTGACTAAAAACTATCAATGGAACTTTATAATATAATATAATATAATATAATATAATATAATATAATATAATAAATATAGGGCTGCTCAAAATATCATTTTAGCATCAATATCACAACGTGTGCATTCACAGTAGTCAAATCGCAGGATCTGCATTGATGAATTGGGATTTTTTTTTTTACCAGTAGCTGCAGTTCAGAACATAGAAGCATTGGAGATTTTTGTTTATCAATGCAAATGTTTTTAAGGCCTATGTCTATGAGCATATCAAGAGAGTTTAAAGCATTCAGGCACAAGGAATTGTACCATTTGAAATTTTAATAAAAAATTTATTTAATTATTTATACAATGAAGATGCTATTGTATGTGCTATTTTACATTTGATTATTATTTCTGTACCTAAATTCTTACTAAATAGGGCTATTTAAGTCATCTGGTGAAATTGTATTCATATCGAGATATGTAGCACAGAAAAACAAAAACTTTAAATTTCAGATTTTTTCAATATCGTTCAGCTATAATAAATATAATATAATATAATATAATCTATACGCTGCCTCACTTTTCTGTTTCTAGTTTGTTTGTGGCTTTTGTTTGAGTTTACTGCATGCACGTTGCTCTGTTTACAGTCAATAACTTGTATTTTACTGCTCACCCAAACACAGATGGCAGCTTTTTGGCAGTTGGTTCGCATGATAACTTCATCTACATTTACAGCGTCACCGAGGGTGGCCGGCGCTACACGCGATTTGGAAAATGCACTGTAAGCGATGCATGCTGGGAAAATGCATTGGTAAAACTGTTTTGAGGCAAGACACTGCTGGCAAAAACAAATATACATTGTGATTTTGATATTTTGAGCTTTTCGTTTTTCTTTTTTTTTTTGATGAAAAGAAAAAATCCAAATACACTTTTACATTTCTCTTGTCAAATTTTACCAGTTTGTGTTGATAAACAAATTTTAAGATAATAAACATATTTTTAAAGGCTGTTTTTCTTAAAAAAAAATAAATCTCCTGCACTAAGCTATACATTTTCACTGCAGCAAGTTTTATTCAGTTTTATTCCTATCTGTATTCTAAAGGTTTTACTGAAGGATATTTTCATACATTATTTGCCTGATTACATACTTTACATTTTATTTTACGAATAAAAGGATTGTTTTTCTTACAGTTTACAGCATTTTGTGAATCATAGAGTGATGAAGAGAGCCTTGATATGCCCTCTAAAAACATCTGACTGTAAAAAGTATAAAAAAACAAACAATGAAACAATTATTTTAACCCTGAATTCATGCAGTTTAGAAATGTTCACTGGGAATGCTAGAAAAATATGCAAATGAGTATACACTACCTGACAAAAGTCTTGTCGTTGATATCAGTTGTAAGAGCAACAAGTAATAACTTGACTTCTAGTTGATCATTTGGAAAAGTGGCAGAAGGTAGATTTTCCAATGAATCATCTGTTGAACTGCATCCCAATCATCACAAATACTGGTGTGCGAGAGATCTGCAGAGTGGATGGCAACATCAACAGCATGAGGTATCAAGACATTTGTGCTGCCCAATACATTACAAACCACAAGAGAGGGCAAATTCTTGAGCAGGATAGCGCTCCTTCTCATACTTCAGCCTTCACATCAAAGTTCCTGAAAGCAAAGAAGGTCAAGGTGCTCCAGGACTGGCCAGCCCAGTCACCAGACATGAACAATATTAAGCATGTCTGGGGTAAGATGGAGGAGGCATTAAAGATGAATCCAAATAATCTTGATGAACTCTGGGAGTCCTGCAAGAATGCTTTCTTTGCCATTCCAGATGACTTTATAAAGTTATTTGTGTCATTGCAGAGATGTATGGATGCAGTTCTCCAAGCTCATGGGAGTCATAAACAATATTAATTTGTTTTCCACTGCACCATGACTTTATATTCTATACTGTACATTATTTCTGTTAAGTGACAAGACTTTTGTCTAAGCAAAGTCAGACCTTACTGTCCTAATTAAATCAAGGCATAATCATGTTTTATTTTGGTAAAATAAGCGTAATCTAGAGGCCTTTGCCTTTAATATAAGCCACTTCTGATACCAAATGATCTACTAGAAGTCAAGTTATTATTTGTTGTTCCTAAAACTTGGATAGGAAACAAGACTTTTGTCAGGTAGTGTACATTTAAACTTCAAAATGTGTTGTTCGCAATAATGTAACGTAATCAGCTGTGTATGGTATGGTAAAAAAGACCTGCAGTGTCTTGCCTTAAAGGGGTAGTTCACTCAAAAATGAAAATGTACTCACTATTTACTCTCCCTCAAGTGATTCCAAACCTTCCAAGTCCAGAGTTCTCATCTCATAACAGTGCCACAGAAAAAAAGCTCACATAGTAACAACAAATGAACATAAGGACATGAAACATAAACATAAAAACAAGAATGAACATGTAAATAAAATAACTGTAATGAATTAACATTCAAATTGATTTAAAATGAAATGCAGTTGGTGTTTATCAAGTATGAATTATTAGCCATCCTGTTAAATTTTTATGTAATATTTTTTCACCAACACATTTCTAGACATAATTTCTAATAACTGATTTATTTTATTTTTGCCATGATGACAGTGCTTAATATTTGACTAGACATTTTTCAAGATGCTAGTATTCAGCTTAAAGTGACATTTAAGTGCTTAAAATGTACTCACTATTTACTCTCCCTCAAGTGATTCTAAACCTTTATGCTTTTCTTTATTCTGTTGAACACAAAAGAAGATATTTTGAAGAATGTTAGAAACCTGTAACCATTGATACCCATAGTAGGAAAAACATATACTATGCAAGTCAATGTTTACAGTTTTCCAACATTCTTCAAAATATCTTCTTTTATGTGTATTCATTAATTTTCCTTTGGCTTAGTCCCTGATTTATCAGAGGTCGCCACAGTGGAATGAACCACCAATTTTATGTTTAACAAAACAAAATAATTAGTGACAAGTTTATGGTGAGTAAATGATGCCAGAATTTTCAGTTTTGTGTAAACTAACCCTTTAGTGTGCTTCGTTGTAGTAATTAGTTGTGTTTGTGGTTTTTTTAATAGTGTATTTGTGTTAGAGTGCACTAATCTAAGTGACTCAGATTAAACTGTTCATTACAGGGCCACTCCAGTTTCATCACTCACCTTGACTGGTCTAAAGATGGGAAATACATCATGTCTAATTCGGGCGATTATGAAATTCTATACTGTAAGTCTGCATGCCTGCATGTGTAGATATTGAGTCCCATTCATGGAAGACTGTGAGTAATGTAAATTGTAATGCATTTGGACGGTTGTTTTTGTGGAAAAAAGGGGATGTGGCAAGCGGCTGCAAGCTGTTGAGGAACCGGTTTGAGAGTAAAGATCGGGAGTGGGCGTCCTATACCTGTGTGCTTGGATTCCATGTTATGGGTGAGGGAAAATCTTTTCTTTTTTTTTTTTACTTATTTCATTTTATTACAACTCATTTCTTTAGTCTTGTAATATTTTCAAGTTATTTTACATGATACTAGTATTCAGCCTGAAGTCTAATTTAAAGGCTTAACTAGGTTAAATAGGGTAAGAAGTGATTTGTTCTGTAGCCAATCGAAATATGCAATATTTTGCAAATGATACTGACCCTAAAATTGCTTTTATTCAAGCCAAACAAAAAGAAATAAGACCAGAAGAAAAAAGATAATTGGAAATATTGCTATTAAAGAATTCAAAATTTCTGTAATATTATTTATTATGATGACTTGCTCTTTTAAATGTTTTAATAAGCACAGGTCTAGTTGCGGACGTGTTTTCAGTTTTATATACATTTATTTTTTTTACTGTAAATACCAATGAAACATTATTTCACCCATATTTTGACTTTTTTATTTTCACATAAGTAGATTAACATAGGCTCCTAGCTTACATTTAATCTGCTTTCTATAGTAGGTAGGTAGGTAGGTTACTTTATTTATACCCGAAGGTAGATTTGGTTTGCAGTCCAGAGTTCTCATCTCATAACAGTTGCCACACAAAAAAAGCTCACATAGTAACAACAAATGAACATAAGGACATGAAACATAAACATAAAAACAAGAATGAACATGTAAATAAAATAACTGTAATGAATTAACATTCAAATTGATTTAAAATGAAATGCAGTTGGTGTTTATTAAGTATGAATTATTAGCCGTCCTGTTTAATTTTTATTATTTAATAGTTTTTCAGCAACACATTTCTAGACATCATTTCTAATTGATGATTTATTTTATTTTTACCATGATGATAGTGCTTAATATTTGACTAGACATTTTTCAAGATGCTAGTATTCAGCTTAAAGTGACATTTAAGTGCTTAAGTATGTTAATTAGGCAACTCATTGTGTAACAGTGCTTTGTTCTGTAGCCAATCGGGGAAAAAATGCTGACGGTATGATAACTTTGGATAAAAATATCACGGTTTCACGGTATTGTGTTCACTGCTCTAAAATATAGATTATTTCTATACGTTTTTCTCCTTTTAAAAACAATATATTTTATTTTTTGAAAGATTTATAATAGTTTGGAACAGTAAACATGTCAGGCTAAATAATTCAAAAGATTAATTGATATCTGCTGTCTTCATTATTTCAAAAACTTTCAAAAAAGTTTCGTCACAATTTAAAACAGCATCTTTGGATATTTTTTCTACTGGAGATACTGCTGTCCTAAAAAACTAAAAAAATGTAAACAAAAAAATCTTACACATACCTTAGGAACGGTATTACAGAACATTTTTGCTGTTTTAAAACCTTGACTTTTCCAAACCGTGGTATACCTTGAAAACGGTTATCGTCCCATGCCGAGGGGCTAATAATATTGACCTTAAAATGGTTTTAAAAAATTTAAATTATTTTATTCTAGCCGAAATAAAACAAATAAAACAAAAAAATAAATAATATTGGAAATAATGTCCTTGCTCCATTAAATATCACTTATTATATTTCACAGGAGGGCTAATCATTTTGTCCTCAACTGTACATCATTTTAAATCATTCATTTCTTTAGGTGTAAACATTCAAATGTGCTTCTTTGAACATCTAGATGGTATTATTATCTTATTGTTGTTGTTTTTTTACAGTAGTGTGCATGATAAATCATACAGATGTAACTTTCTAAATACTTGTTTCTATGTGTTGAGTTCATTCTCATAGAGTTTGGTTCTGATTGGTTTAAGTGTATATATATTTGCTTTTTACTGTGTGATGTTGTGTAGGTGTGTGGCTGGAGGGGTCAGACGGGACGGACATCAATGCCTTGTGTCGGTCACACAGTGAGCGAATGGTGGCAGTGGCCGATGACTTCTGTAAAGTTCATTTGTTCCAGTACCCTTGCCCCAAGCCAAAGGTCAGTGACTACCTCTTAATATTCATTGACAGTCAGAAAAATAGAATCATCTTGAAATGAAAATACAATTAAACAAAGTTTATTAGATGCCATGTGCATAACGCATAACACATTTGGGTCTGTTTTGACACAGAAGAAATACATTAAAATAATTTAGAATAATTAAAAAGTAATTCTGATTATATAAAAAATTAATTTACTTTAATGAGCTCGATATTCACACATTAATGCTGTTTAAAAAAAGATATAATATTGCTTTAAAATGTTGCATGTTTTGCATGTATATAAGTCATGAAGTTAGTGTCTATTTAATTTTGGACTGAATTGAATTAATAAACAAGTATATGGACACCAGATGCCAAACCGTTGTAGCATGAAACATTTTAATATAAAACCGCTGTGTAATTTAACTGATTGTTATGAAATAATTTAAGTGCTATATCTGTTATTAGTGAAAGTGCCCGCTCCCTTTTGACAAGTCCTGTCCAAAAATATATTTCTGCCATGCCACTAAAACAGATAACTATTATTGTTGCATTACCATTGTTTATTTTTTCTGTTATGTACGGAGATTTGACATATATTATTTATTTCCCCTCCAGTCATTTTCAATTATCACGTTACATTTTGGTCATTTTCCCTCCAAATAAAATTAGCCCAAAGCCACGCAACATATGACTTCTAAATCAATACAGGTGCTATGCTTCTATTGTAGTTATATTTTGCACCCCTATACGAGAGAGCGGCATAACAGTGTTTAGTCACACTGTTGTTTTCGTTTTTACACATGAGCTTAAAAAACTATTTTCGGCTTTTATATAAATTTAAATGAACCAATGGAGCCGTTTACATGCGTTACCAAGGCAATTACTGATGCATTTGTATAATGTTTTTAAAGAGCTTTGTTGTAGCACGACAGTGGAAAATGAAACCGTATCCATGCTGTCTGGCCCGGTTTGGCACAGAATGGAACGGTTCAGCATAAAGAACAGTTCAGCATGATAGTGAAAAAGAAGCTATTGATTTTGTTTTGTTTTTGTTTTTTTCATTTGGAAGTAAAATTTCATGCAAAATATATATTTATTTTATTTTAATCCTATTATTATTAATTATTATATTCAATATGTATTAATCCTCTTTGTGTCCTTAAATTGTCAATTTGATCAAAATTAGCATTTTGTAAGAATATTGATAAAAGTGTATTTACATTTTTTGCATCTAAAGTTTGAATTTTTTCCCTTTTTAATTAGTAAAAATGGGGTAAATGCGGATAAAAACATGGAAACAATATGGTTTTAACAAAAAGAATTGTCATAACTGTTTTATTAAATAATGATTGTTTTGAAAATAGATCTTATGCAAAAATAATATTCAATTTTTTGTGTTATGAGAGTTAACGTTAGCAATGTATATGTATATATATATATATGTATATGTGTATATGTATATATATATATATGTATATATGTATATATATATATATATATATATA
>CAIGQZ010001108.1:2373219-2409534 GCA_903798205.1 Danio tinwini
TATATATGACATATATGACATGAGATGTCCATGAATCGAAATGTATTAAAAATAACTGTGGAATGTTAGTTTTTTTTTTTATAAAAAAAGAAATATTCATGCATGTTATCTGTGAGCAGCAATTCCCTTCCCCCACACAATATCTTTATCTTACTGCAACCTGTCACTCACATAAGAGCAATTATCAAACATCATTGAGTCCAGTCATTGGATAAAGATAGTCAAGCATGTCCTTTATCTTTATCTTTTTTCTGATTTAAGTGTTTCGGGTGTGATGTGTATAAAGTACATTTGTGGAGAGCACTGTGTAGGATTTGTGCAATAAAAGTATATAGATATCAAGGGCCACACAGCTTGCACCACTTTTTGGCATTAAAACAGTAAAGAATTGGTGCTGAAAGACATGGACACCTGTTATTTATACGCCTGACTTCATTAAAGATGTTTTTTTTTTGTCAGGTGCAAATTTTGTGGAAGTATTTAAATGAATCGCGTAATGCGAGTTACTAACGTTAATGCATCATTATTTAACGCCTAGAAAAAATTACCTAATCAGAGGTAACCAAGCTTGTCAAAGAACAAAATTGCCATCTTTTTACAATTGATTGACTTGTAGTAAGAGAAGTCAGTATAGATGGCATCACGCTAAAAAGAATTCACAAACCCTAGATCCTAGTTTCATTAGATAGTGTGCAACCTGTTCTCCTTTGCACCTGAACTGTCAAATAAACACTGTTCTCAAACCTGGTCCTGGTTTAACACCCATAGACTGTAAAAGATATGGACGTAGTATCCGTGACCTCACCCATGGGTTTCTGAAGAATGCAAAAGAAGCTACAAGTAGGCGTGGCCAACCGTTGCCATTATGTTCGCGCGTCATCACACCAACCGGGGATACCAAATAAGGTCAAAGAGGCGGAGCTACAGACACCTGCTAGCATTTTGCTTAGACAGGCTTTTCTTTGGGAGAAACGCTTAATA
Organism: Danio tinwini; assembly: GCA_903798205.1. NCBI lineage: Eukaryota > Metazoa > Chordata > Actinopteri > Cypriniformes > Danionidae > Danio > Danio tinwini. The sequence continues at coordinate 2,374,201 of CAIGQZ010001108.1, forward strand.
TTTCATTACCTGAGACTCGTTTGTGTTCTGACCACATGTGCTTGCTTGTAGACTATATCAATAAAGTGTTTAGACTTTTAAAAACACTGTTGTAATACATTGAGCCACTAAGAATTATTCTTAAGATGTTTTTCTACAAGCGGAAAACGCAAATTACTTCCAAATACTTCAAATATAGTCTGTGTTAGTAAATGCAAGGCTTTTTATGAAATCCAGGCAGAACACTGTGACCACGTTTCAGATGACTGTTCAATAGCCTAATCAATCTGTCAGATTCTAGAGTGCATTCAAGTTCTAAAGAAAAATATAGATAATAAATTATCTTAAATAAAACAAATACATTATTAGAGATGGTATATAAGTATATAATTTCACTCACCTGGGAAATGTAGGCCATGTGAATGGTTTGTTGGCACATTTAAGTGCACAGCATGCCATATCATCTGATAATTGTAGGAAATAATTCCAAAACGCAACAAAACAAAAATACGATGTATATGCCGAGTTCAGCAGCTAATCAGCCGGAATCAGCTGAGGTGACAGCAACCAGCGAGACCTAGCTGTCACTCAAGTGGCCACGCCCTTAATTATGCAGACTTAATATAGCTTAATATAAAAAAAATTAACCCCCCTCACAGTTGTCATGAAGAGTAATATTAGCTATATGCACCAAAATCGTTCTTTGTTCCAGGCTGTAAACACATTTTTTCTGCTCTAAAGTTACCCATTTTAACAGTGGGCTCAATAGAATTTGCTCTATTATGAAGCCAGGGCTAGCGTAATTTCGATGAATCGCATTTTTATTTACTTCTATATTTGCTTCCTGAGGGAGAGCGGGATGTTGCCGCTTGGTACTCTGGACATTTTGTATGTTTCTCTTACCGTTTCAGAAGTTTTTACCATTTGACCATACAAGCAAAGTGGACATCACTGGATATTCTGCTATGATTTCAGCTCAAATGAAGTGTTTAATTTGAAAGAGTATAAAACCGTGAGAGACGTGACTTGTATGCAGATGTGGTGATTATGGTTAAATAACCTTTCACACTTCTGTAATAAGTTTTGTCTGCAGATGCTGCGATCAGTGTGGTGCAAATCTTTTTTTTTAAGTTAGAGTCCATTTAATTCCTGTGTGCAAGGGTTAGAAAGCTGTGAACACTATATAGGGAACATGTCAATCTGAACACTGTTCCTCCTTGGTCTAACGAGCTGTAATCTAAATCAGGTGTGCTAAGCAAGAGAGACTTGTAAAATATGCAGAGCAGTGTTACTCCAGGACCATGTTTGAAAACTGCTGTTGGTGACTATTTACATGCATGCAGTCAGTGAACATTAAAATACTGAAGTGAACTTTTTAAAAGGCATGCGAAGAGCTGAGCACATTGGTGCTGTCCAGTTCTGAAGTCTTTCCCCTTTGCAAGTAATAAGTTTTTATCATTGATTTGTAGTCATTTGTGGTCTTTTTGTGTTGTTGTTGTTGTTGAGTATATCTATTCTTTGGAAAAAAAATATTTGTACGCATACTTCTGTTCAATATGATGTGAGTTTTTTTTTTTTATTTAATTTTTTTAATTCATGAAGTAAGCTAACATTGACCACATATTTATTTGTCCTTTCATTAGACGGTAGAGTAAAAATATTGCACCATTCCTAGTCTTAAGTAAATCACCTGCACCTTATAAATATTGTCCACTAGGGCTGCGCGACTTGGGGAAAATATCTAATTGCAAATTTTTATTTATTTATTTTTTGACAGATATAGCGATTTTGATATGATTTGCGATGTAATTTTGTAGTCAATCTTCAGCTTAATAATCTGTATCGTAGCTTCTTACTGCTAAAATGCAACGAGTGTTATTTAAAAAAAGGAACTGAAAAGATATTAACTTAAACATTAATTCAAATTTGTTTTTAAATATTCTGAAGTTAAACACTATTTTTTTACTAGAGCAAACAGTAAGCACAAATAAAATGACCTTACCTTTCTGTAAACAAGTTGAACTCAAATTAGGGAGATAGTGTAGCTTATTATAACAAACAAAAGAATAATAATTATAAAAAATACAGAGCACTCCGCAAACTAACATGGTTGATAAGAGCTTTCTGTAGCTAAAATTGTCTAAAACAAAATAATTATCACAGATGCTACACAAAATATCATGGCGTTAAACGTACAGCTGTGGTACTCCAAAATGGCTAAAATAGGTGTGAGATGGAAGTGTATATCTCCTATTCTGCATTTAGATGAGTTTTTTTTAATCCCTTTTTGGTCACTGCATTAAAAGGCACCGTGTCTTTAGCGAGGTAGTGCATTATGGCATTAGTTATCTCCTGGGTAGGCTTGCATCAGCTGTTTGTAATTTCTTTCTTAAACTGGAAGGTAAAGTCCACACTAGGGGCTTTGTAACTACTAGCTAGTTTCTAACTAAATTTGTAAACATGTTCTTAAAGCAAACCATAGTTAGTAGTTTGTAAGCTCTCTATAAAGTCATGCCTATAGTCGCATTGAATGATGTAATATCCAATAATATCCTTAATCGTTAAACTGCTTTAAAATTCAAAGTCATTTTTATGGTACATTACATTACAGTCAGTCACTACAGATGATGCACATACCTGTATCGCAAGCCGTGAATGCACGCAAAATACACATGAAGCTATCAAAACATTAAACTAATTTTTTGTGAGTTTGAACACAAAATATTTCCATATTACTGATGTACTGGTTTATTTTTATATTAATTTGCCTATTAATGCTTCTGAAGTGGCAGAGGCCATCATCCCACTCGTCCGCGCTTTCCTGTTTGTGTGTTTTTTTTGTTTTTTTTGTTTTTTTTTTTGTGGGCGTTCCGCATAGTTTGGCTGCGTAATTCTGATTGTGCAGAACGAAAGTGTGCTCACTTAATTGGCTAGTAAGACTGTCACACACACATTTGTTCTGAATGGAGGAAATTAAATAATACATATTTCATATCGCAGCCTCTTGCGCTTAGCCAATCGCAATGTTTCAAAACGCATTTCAATTAATCGCACAGCCCTATTGTTCATTGTGGTAATTTGTGCTATGCATGGTATATTTAGTGGGTATTATCTTATATATTTTATTGGTATCTATCTACCCTGTTTTGTAGTTGTGATCTTGTGCAAATGAAATGTGGTCCGAAGTCCTGTATGTTTAAAAAAAGTATATATATATATATATATATATATATATATATATATATTAGGGCTGTCAAAATTATTGCATTAACGCATGCATAATTTGAAATATTTAACACGTTTAAAGTTTACGCAGTTGCAGTTTTTTTTTTTTTTCCTGTTGTGGCCGAGGTGTGTTCAGGGACAGCGCGTTCATAGAGGCGACCTAGGCGCCGCCTTGGGCGGAAGAATAGTGAGCGAACCCTCCGGTCCTCACTTTTATCCGCGACACCCACCCCCTCTCTCCTAGTCCTCACTTTCATCCGTGAACCGGTCAATTTCTATTTCACTTTCGGGTTGAGGGCGGCATGATTGTCGTTCGCCTAGAGCGCCAGTTCAGCTTGCTCCCGCCCTGCGTGTAAGAATTATGATAAGACCAAGGAAGCGCTTTTAGAAGGAAAGTTTCACACACACACACACACACACACACACACAAACACACACAAGACAAATTTGTTTGCCGTTTTTTGCCTTTATTGGGGTAGGACAGTAGATGTAGATTTTGATCAATATGCGTTTCTATTCTCACCTAGGGTCAGCTTTGGGTCATGACCGAAAGGACAAGATCTCAATACCAGTGACTGAAATTAGCTTCCTTCACAGGATGGCAGGATGCACCATTAGAGATGGGATGAGGAGCTCTGTATCCGAGAGGCACTCTGAGTAGTAGAGCTGTTCATCCTTTACATTGAGAAAATCTAGTTGAGGTGGCTTGAGCATCTGTTTTGTATGCCTATCTGGAGTGGTGTTCTGGGCTTATCCCATCGAAAGGAGGCCCCGGGAAAGACCCAGGACATGCTGTAGGGCATATGTCTCTCTGCTTGCACAAAAACACCTTGAGATCCCCCCGGAGGAGCTGGAGGAAATGCCTGGGGAGAAGGAAGTCTGGGGTTCCCTGCTAAAGCTGCTGCTCCTGTTACTGACCCTGGATAAGTGGTTGAAAATGGATAGATGTATGCGGCATTTAGGAAATGATGTTGGAGGGAGCGAGAGAGAGAGGGGTTTTTGATATTTACAATGATTTACTCCTCAGGATGTTCTGTAGACTAGAGGCACAGTTGTTTGTACTCTGGTCCATGTTTGTCTGATTGCAAATGGGTTGATGGAAGTGTTGAGCAGCCTAACCTTGGTCCCTGTATCAGTGGACGACATAGTCCAGATGAGATGCACCCTCTGGAAAACCACAAATGCTTTCCTTATTCTGTAGTTGAAGTCTTGCCTTCTGTCTCTCAATCAGCATAGCACAATAGCTACATTTCCATCACCCACCTATTTTTATGTACATTTTGCATATTATGCGCATAAAAAAATTGGTTGATGGAAATGCCAAGATGCACATAAATTTTGAAAATGCTCATAAAAAATGTCTTAGGATAAACTTTTCATTCTATGAACTATAATGGAACCACTTTTACCGAACAAATTCCAGTATGCACATTTAAAATAAGTCATGTGATTTTGATATAAGAGATCATATGATGATAAAACTGTTGTTTTGGTCATTCTAAAACACTCTATTTCAGTACTAGTGTTATTATATTATTAATGACCTCTAGAATCAAGAGCATCTGTGCTCCGCGTCTGACGCCTTCAAACGCCATTGGCATCGTGTGTCAGGATTGCCTTCTGAGGCGCAAGACATTTATTAAGTGAACAAAAGATTGACGCAGCTTCTCCTACCACAGCAAATTCCGTTTTTACTGTTGATATTTGGCGCCAGTTAGTCAGGAAGTGATGATTTTGTTCACTTTGACTCATTGGATGGAAACGCTGCTTTATTCGCACATCTTTTATGCGATCTTCCAGTTTTGTGCATAGTTAATTCGCATTTTTGGATGGAAACATAGCTTTATGATTGGTGTTAATGCCTGTCCATAATCTCAACATCTTAATATGTCTGAATAAAGCCCAGTGTTATGCTCTGTATTGCCATTTCTTAACACCTTCACACCATATGCACAAGCATATTAAGGTGCTTCATCACCTGCATTTATGCAACTGTGTAAATTCTATACACATGGTCCGCTATAGCTGTAGTATTTACAACTTGAGCAGTCCAGGTTAGAGTTGAGGAAGTCATTGGCACTGGCAGGAGAAAGCCTTCAAATCCTTTGCGGTCATACGAGGTCAATGTCTGCTTGGCCGCCCGTTTAATACTCAACATATCCTCCTCTTTGTCGCGCCACCCGACAAGACCAACACTGTCCTGTTACACAAGATCAGGGCTCCCATTTAGATCACCTCCTCCCCTCTCTACCTTCTGCCCATCTTCCCCCTTTCCCTCCCTCCTGAATGGGCTCCTCTGTGCTTATCCTCAGCTGCCATCCGCCCTGTGCTCTCAGAACAAAAGAGCCTTCATTGGACCCACCGGGCCATGGTGCTCAAAGGGTTAACACTAGGTTAACGCTGTCTGGCTGGTGTCTTTGTCAAGGAGGGAAAATGTTATTAAATGCATGCATGAGTGTGTGTGTGTGTGTGTGTGCGTGCGTTTGGCTGCGCATGTATGAATGATCTGTCGTACGTGTGTCTTGAGTACTGTCTGCTTGTGCATGTGTGAAAGAGAGCTTGTGGCATTTTTTTTAATGCGTACTTGTGCATGGGGGGGAGGTTGTTGCTCAATGGGGGGATGGGCGCCTCAGGTTTGTTGCACAGGGTTTCCCAGTAAAGCTGGCAGGGACGCATTGGCCAAGGGGAGAGAAAGGAGGGGGCAGGGCCATCGGGGTGGCAGGAGGGGTTAATGGAAAGGGGTGTGGTCTGAAGTCCCGCCCTCTTCATTGACAGGGTTTCCTTTGGCTCAGCGCAGGGGTGGAGTCCGGTCAGATCGTCTGATAAAGTCCTGCCAAGTCTGCTCACCTCACACGAGCATCCATTTAAGAAAGAATCTCCATCGTCATTGCATATTCATGTTGAAGTCTCAAGCAATGCATCAGAATGCAGTGGGTTTGAGTTGCATCATAGTGGTTTGCTTCCCTTATAAGTCAACAGACCCTAATGAAGGATATTCAATTTACTTGTATCTGAATGAGTGTGAAATTGATCACGAGCGTTACTAATAACCTTAAGTGATGTGTAAACTGTTAAGGTTTGGTCTCTGTGTGTGCGCTAAGATGAAGCTGGTTTGCATCAGAACTAATTGAGGCCATTAGAATCACTCTCTTATGTTTGGGTATGTGTATTTTAGGAGACTTTGAAGAGGAGTCCAAGCAGCCTTCAACATCAGAACAGCAGAAACACCAGCTCAAGCACAGAGAACTGTTCCTGTCTCGACAGTTTGAGTCTCTCCCGGCCACGCATATAAGGTAAACACACTTACACCGCTTAACATCTCAGGATTGTGTGATAAAATCCCATAAGAACCCAATGTATTTATACTGCACATGTTTTGAGTTTTTTTTTTTTTGTTTCTTATTTTTTACAGAGGAAAATGCAACGTCACACTTTTAAATGAGACTGATGTTTTAACTGGCTACCTAGAGAGAGAGGTAAGTGTCCTCCCAGAGTACAAGAGCACTCACAGTGCAGTTTTTCAAAGTGTTACAAAGCTGACAAAAGCCATAGAGAAAGAAAGGCTTCTTCTTGTAGAGTGTCAGAATAAAAAAATGTTTTCATTCGTTGCAATTGGAAAATCAGAATTATTCCACCAAATAGGGATTTCTTAGCTCTACTAAAGCTAAACCATTGGTATTGAGTTGTCTGAAAACTTGGTATAGTATCTTTTTGTCATTTAATGCAAAAACTATTTTATAATGCAGGGTCTCCGTGGGGAATTAAATGCCTTAAATTCAAAATGTCTTAAAGCTTCCCAATTGGGCCGACATTCATCCACTCAACAATCCATCTCAAGAGAACCTTTTTTTATATTTAAGTTTTTTAATTGCAAAGAGATACAATTTACTACAGCAATTTCTCTAAATTTTATTCCCCTAATTAGGTAAAGAAAACTAAAAACAATGTCACAATTCCTCATGATAATAATAACAGAGCAACATATCACTTTACATGATACATAACACTCAATCAATTTGTACCAAAAGCAAACAAATGTATATTTTTGATGATTTATGTCATTGTCTCCATAATAAATAAACTTTTAACAATGTTAAACTTATCATTAAAAAAGTAGACACATGTTGAAAAAAGTGTATATAACTAGAGTTTTCTTGTTTTGACACATTAAAATATGTAGCTAAGAAAAAATTACATTAGTTTTTTTTGTGGCAACCGACCGGGCCATTAGAAATTATTGTTAGTGTTTAGCCCTGTATAAGTCTAAAATTTAATCCATAATGGTATTAAAAGGGTCTTAAAGTCTTAAATGTTACTTGATTAAACCTGCAGCAACCCTGATAATGGCAATATTTTACTTTTGAAATTTTTTAAGACCATTTAACACCTTTTATTAGTTCAAAATGACTAAACCTTCATCACATGGTTATGTTTCTAACATGTGTTTTTGTTCTGCAGGACTGTTTCTTCTACTCTCTGGTGTTTGACCCAGTGCAGAAAACACTGCTGGCTGACCAAGGGGAGATCAGAGTCGGATCTAAATACCAGGCAGAGATTCCAGACAAACTGGCTGAAGGTCAGAAGATTTTCATTGTCTGTAACCCTTGGCCATATTAAAACAATCCTTTCTGATGCTGAAAACTCTATATTTTAACACATTATCGGGCAAAGATCCACATATGGTCAACTTCATTAGCCATTAGGGTGTGAACCTACACTGGTCTAATGGTTCGGTTACGATAACATGCCATCGGTTTAGTTCAATTCAATGTCACGGTGCATTGACGATGCTTTCCATAAACAATTTGATATTTTCTTTTTTAATGTAACAACTCAAGTACATGCACAGAACAACATGAGCATTCATAGCAAATAAACAAATGTAAATATTATTCCGTTTGCTTTTTGAGCGTTGTTGAGTGAGTTCTTAATTGCCCATGATTGATCACACGCTCAACAGAAAAGGCTGTGATTGGCTCTAAAGGTCAGCGTGGCTCTGGCACTGTTCAGCAAACACACGGACGCTGATGTTAAACGACGATCATTTAATTGACAAACCAACAAATTGTACACACTACACAACATCTGAAATGCTGTTTTGGTCTTTCTTAAATGCCTTAGCCAAAGTCCATCATCAAATTTGTTCAGTATTATCATTTCCAAGAACTGTCTGAAGCGTCTGCTCTCACATTCTCCAAAAGCAAATGCACGTTCATTGCATTTTGTCTTCTGAGGTGCAAGTAATTTATTAAATAGGAAAAAAGACCCACAGTGGCTTCTCCTGTCGCTGTAAAGAATTCAGTTTTTATTTTTAATATTTGGCAGAGTATCAGGAAATGACCATTTTGTTTTGTTTGACTACTTTTTTATGTAATATTCCAGATTTGCTCATGTTTAATTTGCAATTTGGATGGAAACATAGCGGAAACATAGCTATTGACATTTAAATGTGGATATATTAGTAATCAGAAAAGTCCAAAAGTCTTACTTAAACCCTAAGTGACACTCCATATATTTTACAAAGGGTTTTTCAATATTTTCAGTTAATAAAATGATTAAAAAAACTACCACTAATGGCAATTCACAGTAGTAAGGCACCTGATGGTGAATCTATTGTGATTCTAAATTGTAATTGATATTTTCAGTACACAGATAAAGGTGCATGATCGAGTGAATGCTTAATCCAAAACCAAATCATTTAATTAGTAAATACAATGTTTTCCCTCTCATCAGTTGAAGCAGACAGTCGCGTTCAGGAGAAGCTCGAGACAAAGGTCTGGGATCCTAACAACCAGCTGAAGGATCCACAGATAGACCAATTCCTGGTAGTGGCACGGTGAGTATTTCTCCATTAGACTGGCCTGTTGTGCTTCTTTAAAAAAGCCACTGTTCTGTAGAATGACTCTAATTCAAGTTATCATTTTATTTCTATTTTAGGGCTGTTGGAACATTTGCACGTGCACTAGACTGCAGCAGTTCAATCCGCCAGCCTAGTCTGCACATGAGCGCAGCGGCAGCATCTAGAGACATCACACTGGTGAGAGAACCAATGCAACCGATCATTACACGTTCCTCACGTATTCACTGCAACCACTATCATGCACATCTGACATTCACTCTGTCCTCTCTGCTCCTAGTTCCACGCTATGGACACTCTGCAGAAAAATGGCTACGACCTCGCCAAGGCCATGTCGACGCTGGTGCCACAGGGGGGCCCGGTGCTCTGCCGGGACGAGATGGAAGAGTGGAGCGCATCTGAAGCCATGCTCTTCGAGGAGGCTCTGGAGAAATACGGCAAAGACTTCAATGACATTCGCCAAGACTTTGTGAGTTTGAAACGCCATATTTAATCATTTCACCATGTCAGACAGTTTAAATGAAACTCGCTGTCGTCCTGCAGTTACCCTGGAAGTCATTAGCTAGTGTGGTCCAGTTCTACTACATGTGGAAGACTACTGATCGTTATATCCAGCAGGTAAGAACATTTGAGTGCTCTTCTTTAAAGGATAAGAGGGATTTTTAAATGTTTCTTCTGTATGCGTGGGAATGTTTTCTGAAGCATGTTTTTGTTTTTTCCCTCCAGAAAAGACTAAAGGCAGCAGAGGCGGACAGCAAGCTGAAGCAGGTGTACATCCCCACCTAGTGAGTGTTTAGTGTCACTGCGCTTTTAAAACCGTTTCTAAATACGTGGCAAAAAGAAGTAAATATGTAATTATAAACTATAAATGGCATTTCTTAAAGATACAGCAGTAACTATTTATTTTTAATTAATAAAGGCTCAAATCTCATGTAATTCTAGGGTGAATATTAATAAATATATATATTTTTAAGAATTTATTGCACATTTTTTGTTTATTGCTTACCAAGGCTGCGTGTATTTACTTATTAAATATGAAAAAAACTGTTGTAATGTATATTAATGTATAATATCTAATGTTACAATTTATACCAGTCCTTCAAATATGCAATTATTTAAAAAAAAATACATAAACTGCCTAAATGTTTCGCCTTGGTAAGATTTTATTTTTAGAAATATTTATATTTTCATATTCTTTGGTTAACTTTGGTTATTGCTTACCAAGACTGCATGTACCGGTCAAAAGTTTGGGTTCAGTAGGATTTTTATTTTTATTTAATTTTTTTTATCATTTTACAATTTAACAAACGGCACAATTGACAAAAAGAATATTCAGCATCAAGTAGCATGAGAGTATACAAATATAAAAACACGTATATCATAAAACCCAGTTACTAGATTAAAACAGGAATAAAATTACAGCACATGAATGGTCAGTGTGATAACAATGGGTGTTATGTAGGCACAAGTCAAAGGGTCCATAAAAATATTGCTGGTTTCTAAAAATATGTGCGTTTTGTTTTTTTAAGCTATATGCTAAACAATCCAAATGCAGTGTGTCATTTATGATATTTTTAAGTAGTTCAAATGTTGTAGGGAGTTCCTGTTTCCAGTTTAACAGAATACATTTCCTGGATACATAAGAAATCAGACCTAGCGGGGTCAGTAGGATTTTTAAATGTTTTAAAATAAGCTTGTCCTGTGAAACAAGGCTGCATTTATTTCATCAAGAATACAGTATAAATTGAAAAATTGTAAACGTTATTGCAGTATAGAAGAACTGTTCAAAAGTAGTTTATCATTTAATTTAATCATTTTTCCAGTGATTTTAAAGATGAATTTTCAGCTTCATTACTCCAGACTTCAGTCGCATAAATCCTTCAGAAATCCTTCAGAAATCCCTCTAATATTAATAATAATAATTATTATTATTATTATTATTACTATTATTATTACTATTATTATTACTAATGTAACTAAAGCAATGTTAAGGTAATAAAAGCAATAATGACTGGAGTAATCATTTCATTTAAAACTACGTACAATAAGAAAGCAGTCATTTAACATTTTATGAAATATTTAACCATTTAACAATTTCTTTTACATTTAATAAATGCCGCCTTGATGAACAGAAAAATTTTCTTTAAAAAAACTGACCCCAAACTTTGGACCGGTAGTGTATTTACTCAAATATTTGAAACATATATAGTGTATATTGTTTTATAATATTTAATGTTAAAATTGAAAACAGTTCTTCAAAATTGCAATTATTATGCTTTTAATAGTAATGTATTTCTGTGATGGCAAGGAAACTTTCTGCTGTGGGTTCTCATAAAAATCTTAAATGGTTTGTACATCTCTATCTTCTGTTAACCTAAAACAGCTTCAACGGGAAAGAATAAGGAGTTAAAGGAATTAAAGCCTTTAATAAAAGGCTGTATTTTTACCATACAGCAAGTAGAATAGGATCAGTGCTTAGAAAATAAACTTTTTGAAATCCAGCCTGAAGTAGAAAGCAAATTCAACTATTGTATTTAATTCAAGACATGAGAAGATGAGTTTACAGAAGATGCCTTATCGGACACACGAGACTCACACATGAACATTTATTCAAAGAAGAAAAAAAATGTCAATATTGCTACAGAAACCAAACTGTGAAACATATTCTTGTGGAATGCCCTATTTTTTATGTTATCAGACGATGATTTTTATCTGGAGAGACTTTAAATAAAAAATATTTTTAAATGTGAACCCTTCTAAAATAGTCAAACTTTTATCAAAAGTAAACCTTAAAAAATGTTTTAGATTTTTTTTCTTGTATAATATAATAATAATTATTATTATTTATGTATTTTATCTTATACATGAATAAATTTTTTTTTAGAAAAGTGATATTTATAAAATGTGATAAACTTAATCTGTTTTTGCCATGACATTGCCAGAGAAGCTGATATGGCAATTAACTCAAAATGTTCTCTTTCTCTTCTGTTTAATAATCAAAATGTTGCTCTCTCTTTAGCACCAAACCCAACCCCAACCAGATCACTGCTCCTGGAAATAAACCTGGCATGAACGGTGCCACCGGCTACCAGAAAGGCCTCAGTTGTGAAAGCTGCCACAGTGAGTCGACTTGCCACTGCAAACATCCACAAGCAGTATTTAGATACAAGCTGAATAATTCCTGTGCACTTTAATGTATGCGTTATCATGACCTGTTGTTTTTGCAGCTGCCCAGTCTCAGCAGTGGTATGCATGGGGTCCTCCTAACATGCAGTGTCGACTATGTTCATCCTGTTGGATTTACTGGAAGAAATACGGTGGTCTGAAGACTCCAACTCAACTAGAGGGCGCCACAAGAGCCAGCTCAGTATGTCAACACCCACGCCTTAAGTTAAAAATATATATACAGTCAGAAAATAAGCATATTATAAAATAATCATCATATCTGTACAATAGGAAGCAGCTCCACGTGGTCACATGACCCGCCAGGAGGTGCAGGGAATGTCGCCGTTTACCAGCAGTGCAGGACGAGCTAAACTTCTGGCCAAAAACAGGCAGACTTTCATCCTGCAGACCACCAAACTCACTCGAATTGCTCGTCGTGTGTGCCAGGACATCTTGCAGTCCCGTCGAGCAGCCCGTCGCCCGTACGCTTCCATTAACGCCAATGCTGTCAAAGCAGAGTGTGAGTCTTTTTATACATTTTATAAATAAGTTAAATACAGTTTTATACAGTTGCATGAAGCTGTGTCCGACTGCCTCTTTCTTTCTTTTTTCTTTTAGGTATGATAAGACTTCCCAAAGCAGCAAAGAGTGCTGTGAAAAACCGGCCTATTCCTCGACCGTCCCTCATCAATATAGTTAAAGATTTGGGTATGGCTTCAGCATTAAATCAAAATGCATACATTTTATCAAATTAGCTCACTTCTAAAGCCTAAAGTATACAGTCAGTTTTTATGTATATACAGTGTGCATTGGCAGCAGGTATGCATATACTTTGTCTACTCAACACTAAACCATTCTTTGACAGTTTAAGTAGAAATAGACGAGATGAATCAAAACAAGAAGAATTATTACGGATTTTATTGAAAGGCTGTGTTCAAAAGTTATTAAGGCAGGGGTTTTCAGCCCAAACTTTTCAGCTCGTTAACCCCAAAATAACTATTCCAGTGACTCGCGACCCCCATTATCCTTGGAGGTGGTTATAAACATACAAACAATGCACACACCAATAGGAACTATATAAACAAGCTTATTGACAGCACAAAAAAAGTGCAACAGTCTTAACAACCATATCATTTTTTTAATAGTCATTATTCATTTGTTTCATTTAATATTAACCTCACTTAATGATAATAGTGAGCAGAATGTTTACAGCACAAGACCATTCTTGGTTTAGTTTCTTTAGTGTTTGGTTTAGTGCCTTTATTTTTAATGTACGTGATTGCCGTAAAAGTGTCCAAGTTTAACATTGTCGTAAAATCAACCTGCTGCAACTAACATATTTGCAATGTGTCATTATTCTAGCGTAATAACCCCAGGGGTTGCAATTCAATGGAAAAAGAATTGAAAGGCTAATGGCTTTTTATTTGCATGTTGTTTTTATGTAACTATTAAATACAATTTTTATCTTCTGTAGGTTATGGATAAAATATAATAATTCAAATGGTTTAATAATATATATGATATTTTTGGAAATCACCAAGCGACCCACTATTTGACACCTCCCCAAAAATTGTCTCGCGAACCCCCAATTTGGGGACCACTGCATTACGTCATGTCCAAATCCAAATTCTGCTTCACCTATTGAGTCAGATGGTAGTTCTTTACTGCTGTTGATATCCTACAATCCTGTGCATTCCATTTCTGCCAGTATTACAAATAAATTAAAAGAACGTGTCGAAACACCGCTTGGGTGTACATTTGTGTATGAATTTGCATATTACTCGAGTAGGTACTACATTTGAAATTAAATTTACTTCACAAGCCTTAGAAAAGTATGTTTTATATAGTGTTGTGTCTTAAATTGAAATATAACAATACAAAGGATTAATTACGTTTTTTTTTTATTGTGAAATTATTACTTTGACTTTTATACTATATGCTATAAGGCTGAACAATATATTGTTTGAGCATCGATATCGCAGTGTGCATCTGCGGTAGTCACATTGCAGGGTTAGGTTATTTAATAAAGCTTAAAAGATAAAGATAATATATATTTTTTTTTAACTAAGGTATTCATGTTATTTTACTTTTGATTGTTCAATTTCTGTACTTGAATACTGTTAGATTCTCTAGAAAACCATAAAGCGTTGTTGAAGAGCGTTGTTGTTGAAAAGAAAAAAATAAACTAACCAACATAAATTTTTGGTATAATCTGTTGGATTGTTTCTGTTTGTCAAGCTGTTTTCTTTGACGAAATTAACACTGAAGTGAATGTAGTGAGTTGAATTGCAGCAGAATTGCAACTGTGCTGTAATGTAGACACACATACACACACAAATAACTACAAAGCAGGGCTCGAAATTGCGACCATTTTAGTCGCATATGCGCCTGAAATTTAATCTATGCGACCTCATAATATATTTGGAAGCATTTGTGCGACTGCATATAATTGTTGTAGTGCGACTTGTTTCGATTTTTTTCTAAAAACGTGCTGAATCGGACTTCCCTGCGGCTATATTGGTTCATATTAGCTGTCAGTCACTCAAGGCTTTTTTTTGCTGTCAGAAAACAGGGAGCTTTTAAGGGCGCCAGCCGTGATCAATCGAGTGTTTTCAGAGAAGGTGCCAGAATCTTGATGCGTTGCATTCACTGCGTGTTCAGCGCAAATGTCCGCTAAATGTAAAATCTAACTCTGAACACATCATCGCCAAAGAAGCTCGCCTTTACTAAGTTTAAACTGAATCTGCGGCTCATAACAAAGAACGGTATTTGCACCGGTGGTCATCACAAGAATCCTGCTCTGCCTGCTCTTATATTGGGTCGGCTGACTCGCCTGCTTTTCCACAAACACAGAAAAATGAAAATCACCGCATTACGAGACATTTACATTTACAATGACACAAACCGAAAGTGAGACTTTTCTTACTTTCTTATGTCCATTCTTTCTTGAGATGTATATTATTTTTCTATTTACTGATGACTGCTTTGCAGCTTTCCGCATTGAATTGAATGATTTATTATAATCTTACATTTGTTTTGTAGCAGAAATATTATTTATTAAATTGACATGCATATAAAAACAATAGTGCAAAATAATTATTACTTACTGCAATACTTCATTTTTGTTTGATGCATACCATAAATTTATTTTTCATAAAGTAACAGCAGGACCTTTTACAGTACATAACTCGCACATTCAGGGCAGCGTGATAATGACAAATGTAATTCATTGTAAGTATTATTGACATCATCATTATTAATAATATTTTATAATTATTAGACATTAATTTTGGAATTATCACATCATTAGTTAGTTGTTTCTGGTTTGTGTTAGTCCTGATTGATGTTGTTTTCAAATACACTAAATACCTAAATGTACAATTTGCAGTGGTGCTCATTCATTTTTGGTGGGTGCTCCCAAATTTTTTCTGGTGCTCCTAAATTTTTGAAGTTGGGAGCACCGGTGCTACCAAGTAAAAAAGTTAATTTCGAGCCCTGCAAAGTATATTTTTGGTTTTATGGTGGGGAAAAACACAAAAGTGAATAAGTTTCTTTTATTTAGTATTTTAGACTACTTTATTCATAATATTCAGAGTAATTTGTACTTGTTTTATTTGTTTATTTTTAGCCATTCAAGCTCCATTGAAGCTCAAAGCCCCTCGAGGTGCTCCAACCCCGATCAACCGTAACCAGGTTAACCAGCCTCGCAGTGCATCTGCCCTGCTAGGCAAAAGGCCCTTCGATAATGTGAGTATTCCATAAAAATGTACATTAGCCTTTCCCAAAAGTAGAAAAAGTAGCGTACATCGATCTAAGCACTCTCATTGGCCACAGGCTGGAGGTCATTTACTCTCCACCAATGGAAGACCGTTTGCAATGGGAATGAGAGCAGCCAACCAGTCCGTCATCAAGCGGCAGAAAGTCAGTCAAGGCGATGCTCCCAATCCTGTGGTGTTTGTGGCTACGAAAGACACCAGGTATGCGTTTCAGGGTGTGTTCACATTTGATTACTTTCATTCAGTTAATGTATTCTGATGCTGTTAGGGGCCGTTCACACAGAATGCGTTTTTCCTTTCCAACGCACTACTTTTCTATCGTTTTCCAATGTAAACGCGCTTGACGGATGTGTTTGACCATTACATTCGTGTCTTGGGTTATTTGGCAGCGTTTTTTAGAACTTTCACAAGCAGCGCAGCTCATCACTGTGCACTCCAAATGCAGTGGACCGATTAGAAGAGCTCGGAGGCGGGAAAATCATTGCAAGCTTCTCTTTATAATTGAAAATTGGCATGGCAACTGTTTTATTTACCATTACATCATGGCAGAGAAACACTTATTGTGGCTTTGTCCAGAATATCCTGAGTTATATGATGCATCTTCAAGTGCTTATCATAACTTACCGTTTTTCTATTTCTAATGAGTCATTTATTGTCGTTATTACATTACGTTCATAATATCACGACACGTGGACCTCACGCTATGCTACTCTTTATAAAACCCATTCCTGAGCGCCGCGTCAAGCGTTTTTAGAAGCAAAGACGCATTTGGTGTGAATGAGCCCTGAAATATAAATGCAACATGGACTAAAAGAATGTATATTAACAGGTCACAAGATATGACCCTAAAAAGGAGAGAATGCTCAAGCATACCTGTTATTGTGTGTGTTGTTGTATGATTATATAATTAATGTCTGTAGATTTAGTAGGCATGGGTTTAAGTCAAATGATTATATATAATTTTGGTCACACTTTACAATAAGGTTTCATTAGTTAAAGTTAGTTATTGCGTTTACTGACATGAAGAAGGAACAAAACTTGTACAGAATTTATTGCTTATGCATTATTAAATTCCAAATTTATGCGTGTTAACATTAGTTAACATGAACAATCAATAAATGACCTTATTTAAGAACTTACATTATTTATTCATTCTTTTTTTTCCGGCTTAGTCACTTTATTAATCTAGGGTCGCCAAAGCGGAATGAACCACCAAATTATCCAGCATACGTTTTACGCAGTGGATGCCCTTCCAGCTGCAACCCATCGCTGAGAAACACCCATACACTCCCATTCACACCCATACTCTACAGACAATTTAGCTTACCCAATTCACCTATACCACATGTTTTTGAACTGTGGGGGAAACCGGAGCACCCAGAGGAAACCTAAGTCAACACGGGGAGAACATGCAAACTCCACACAGAAATGCCAACTGACCCAGCTGAGGCTCGAACCAGTGAACTCCTTGCTTTGAGGCGACAGCGCTACCCACTGTGCCGCCCAACAAACATTAACAAAAATGAATAATTGCTGTGATTAAAGTATTGTTCATTGTTTGTTCATCTTAGTATATTAACTAATACAACCTTAATGTAAAGCGTGACCATAGTTGTAATATTTACAATTTAAAAATATTATAAGTTAATATTTGTTTTAATCCAAAAAGGTATTTTTTGCAGAATAAAGGTCAGAATAATAAATAAATTTATTAGTTGTTATTTTTTCAAAATCAGCATTATACCAAGTAAAACATTAATATGTTTTGGTCTAAAATTAAAGGTGCAGTAGGTGATCTGCCTAAATGCTAACCGGTTAGCATAATATATTTCAAATACAATCCCTCCCCTGTCGTTTAAAGCCACGCCTTCTGAAATAGCGAACGCGCACATTTAAAGATGACAGAGACCCACTAGATCATGTCATTCGCCAATTAAAAAACTTTATAGTACTTTATAATACTACAATTCCCAACAAAAAACGGTATTATATCTAGCATGTTTTCAGTTGTGTAGTTAGCAAGCAAAACATGTCATCACTCTCTCATCAGTTTCACTTATCAGTCTCACTCTCACACGCTTTGGCCTAAAGCGACTACTGTATGCTTAGTGATTGGCTGCAGAAATTACACTTGTTACTAAGTCATACTTGCAAGCTATTTTACAGCGAATATTCAGAGTTGCATGGTAAACAATATAGGGAGCGCGTCACAGGTTGTCATTGTTCAAAAATACACCAATGTGAATATAAAAGTAACTTGACCTCAGTAAAGCAGGCTAGGCGGAATAACGCTATTTACTGATGTTTTGTTGTTAAACTAAATAAAATCTACATTATCTATGCTGTGAAAGGTCTCTTATGAAACGGAAAATAGTCACATCAATCGTTCGCCAGAAGATTTCAGTGGCTGAACAACACTTCTGTGCATATAACCCATTCGTAACACAACACAATCTACAAAAGCTTTGCGTGACTAAAATAGTTTTAAAGGGCCACAAAACCCCCCTCTGTCTCAGCAGGGTGTTTTCACACCCCTAGTTTGGAAAAAGCAAAGTGGGTATCTCCTGCTCTGTTTAGGTGGGAGTGTCGGGGAGAGGGAAAGAGGGAAGGAATTGCAAAAATGGGAGTTTAGACTAACCTGCATACACTATCCTGTCACTAAATGCGGCGAAAATCCTACATGACAGTAATAGTTTGATTGTGGTGTTTACATTAGGAGAGCAGCATTTACAGCAGATCTTTCAGTCTATAATATTGTACTATAATATTGCAGTGATATTAACATACTGTAAACTTAGTAACTAAATCATTTTGACTAGCGTATGTCTTTAAAAACCGAAAGAGCACTGCTGACGATACGAACTAACTTTGCCATCTGAATGAACAAACAAAGGGCACTGATCACACACACTTACCAAATCTGTAGCGACAAGACAATCAACACAAACTGAAGCCGTGTCTTTTTTAAAAGGAGACAAGTGGGAAATCCGGGTTTCATCATTTCCAGATGCGAAAAGCTCTCGGGTAAAAAAAATGTTTCTTACAAATGCATTTCTGTCGTGTGCACTGTAATCCACATGAGTCCAGCTGCGCTTTCATAGCGGGAAAATGAAAACAAAACCTTTGTTGCAGCTCATTAATAAATGCAACACTGACAACCCATGTCTCCAAATCCTTGTTCTTTCACGATTTACTAACACACCGTGGCGTCTTTCTGTCGTCTGATGACTGTAAAAGGTAAAAACAGTTTTCGAAGCTGTCATGCATATTAATGAAGTTGCACCGCATACACAATAGAGCGCGCTGATTGGTTTGAACCAAGTCTTTCTCATGAATTAATGCCGCACACTCAGAGACGTCACAATGCACTCACAGGTACAGACATCCACTCTCCATGCTGGAACACACGCAAGTATCTAATGGCCGTGATGCAGCTTTAAAAATTAGTTTCAAACTGGAAGAACGAATTTGCTCAAAATAACGACCAAAAACAACCAATTTTCACTTTTTAGTGCTAAATATGTGTCCTAAAAGTGTTTTTGTTACACAAATATGGCTGTCAACGACTCAAAAAATGTGTTTTGGTGTTTCGTGACTCTTTAAAACATTATCTGTCTAAAAGAAATACTTCAGCCATGTTGTCATCCTTCCTCCAGTGTGCAAAAGTAACTCTAATATCGATTCAGGGTTTTAAAAAGTTTTGATTTAGCATTTGATTGTAGCCCTGTCACTCGTGTCCACGTGACCGCGGCCCGTGTGAACGCGCATCAGAGGATCTGCATGAATAGGTGCACAGTTGTTCAAATCTACATTTGTTGACAGACTACTTATCAGAATTATAGAAATTATCGGCCAGACAATATTCAATATCTTATGCCTTACCCAGAATATAAAAATGCAAATAAATACATTTAGATCATTTACTTTAATCATTACAAATGGACTGTGTAGAGACTTTCAACCAGCACAACAAAAAATGTTTCTGAAGACAATCACCTACTGCACCTTAATATAGACATGCATGAAAAGATGGCCTCTTTTTGGTTATCTTATGTAAACAAAATGATAAAAAAATTACTAAAACATTTTATCTTCATTTTGTCAGAAAGAATTGTCATCTGTAAATATGAAAACAAAAAAAAAGTATTTCTGTATTAATGTATTTTCGTTGCTTTGATAAGTGTACTGAATTCCTGGTGCTGAAAGACTTTCTTTTGTATTCTTTAGATTCAAAGTGTGAATGCTAGATGTGAACCAGGACTAAATTCTTACTTTTTAATGTTCTTGGTCTGACCAAAAGAACGTAACTACAAGTGTATACATATCTTCAAAAACACATCTTTTCTACACGTTTGATTATCCACGAGACTAACTCCAGACTTTTGTGGTTTTGCAGAGCCCTAAGAAAACACCTCACTCAGGCCGAGATGAGGCGGGCGGCCAGAAAACCACACCTCCCAGTCAAAATCAAACTTCCCCTGCCACCCCGGCCACTTCCCGTACCCATCATACCCTCCAGCATCAGCGAACCCATCGTGTTGGAGGACTGAGCGACGCTCCAGTAGACCACATCCATTGCCAGAGCATGTTTAAAACCTGCCATCATCAGCTGATCTCCCCTCCGGGCCCTCATACACTTACACCAGCATAAACCAGACTCCATCGCCTTTTTACTCCCAGTGTTAGCATTCAAGGGTTTGTTCCCTGCTGTCTGTCTGTGTGTGTGTGTGTGTGTGTGTGTGTGTGGGTGTGTGTGTCCCTTACTTTTTTAAATTCGCAAATCATTTTTAACTGTGTACGCAAATCATGTTCATTCTAAGATGGTGTAAAAGCACACTTTATTTTTTTTCCTCCAGTTCTGTCATCATTTGTATAAATATTAACAGGATTTTTCAAGAGTTTGATTCGTGCGTGTGTTTGTATGGAAAGTGGGATTTAAATGTGCCAGGGGGAGAACGTGGTCTTTTTACTGTCATTTTTTTTTAGGTCGCTTGTGTTAAAGATCACCCTTTCTCATGCTCTTTAGACTAATAAATAATCGCTGCTCCGTTTGCTCAGCCAATACTTGTTGGGGTTCTAGTCCAGGGGTGTCCAAATTTGGTCCTGGAGGGCCGGTGTCCTGCAGATTTTAGCTCTAACTTGCCTCAACACACTTGAAAGCATGTTTCTAGAAAGCCTTAAACTCAATTCCTGGAGGGCCGCAACTCTGCACATTTTTGCTCCAACCCTAATCAAACAAAGCTGATCCAACTAATGAAGGTGTTCATGACTCGATTATTTGCATCAGCTGTGTTTGACTGTGCAGAGCTGCAGCCCTCCAGGAATTGAGTTTGAGACCTATGGCCTAGTAAGAGCTTGATTATCTAGCCCAGTTGTGTCTGATTGGGGTTGGAACTAAATCTTGCAGGACACTGGCACTCCAGGACCGAGTTCTGACACCCCTGTTGAGGCTTTCAGGCCCAGGTGAATTGAAGGAAGATGGAGTCACTACACACAACAGGTCTGCAGTTGGGTTGATTTTTATCAATAGTCCGTTTTTCAGACACAATGTTGTTGTTTTTTTGGCGATTGCAAGCAGTGTAGCAACTCCCGTCAGTGATATTTGAAGGTCTTGTAGGATTCTAGCTAAAAAGCTGTCTTAGTGGGATGATTTTGGAAGGCTTCTGCTTTTAAGGTGTTCATGAATGTAGGTTTGAGGTGGTCCTCCTGTAGGAGGTTGGATGTGGCCATTGGTTTTTCAGTAATTGAGCTTTTGTTTTCTCCATAAGTGACATCATGAACTAAGCCATAAAAGTTTGTTTTCCACTTCAGCTTTTTTCCTTCTCCAAACATCTTGACGCACTCACATTTGTCTTCTAAAGGTCTTGTGGGCTACTGGGAAGCTTATTAGCAATTGTAGATAACGAGAGGGAAAACACTTGAGTAATAACTCGACTATAGGCTGATATTGATGTATAATTTCCCCTTAAACTGGATCCAGTGAGAAATGGAAATAGTTTTTGAATTTTCCTAGTCATGGCTCAACTATAGGCTGATACTGATGTGCATTTCTGCCTTATAATTCAGCCTCTTTCTTTTTTTTCCCCTCTCTCTCTCTCCTTATGCTGGACGGTTGGGCTTTTTTGACTGATTTATTTTTTTTTCCTGGCTTGTTGAGATTAGTCAACACAAAATGTCATTGTAAATCGTTTCCCCCGATTTGGGGTTTTGTAATGTTTCTTAAACAAATGGAGCGTGCACTGCACACTAAAGACACAAATAAATGTTAACTTGTCCCCTTTTAAGTGTCACCGTTTTTTTATGAAGGGGGTTTGTGTGACCCCACAATGTTTTGGCAAAGCTTGAAATAAAAAAATAATAATAATAGTAATACAAAATCTGTGTAAACATTGATCTCCATTAAGAGTTGGGGGAGGGAAGACTGGTGGATTTTAGGGTTCGATTAAAGGGTGTGAAGGAGTTCAGTTTTGTATATCGATGAGAAATTTCAACTCACAACTCAATTTTTTTTTATATTCCAGTGTCTGTGTATCCTTTAATGTATCTTGTGATAAGAAAATAAAGATTTTTTTTTGTTTGTGGTCCAAAGCTGACGATTTTTCATCCTTCTTTAAAAGCAATTCTATTATTTCCTGAAGGGAGAGGCTGTATTTATAGATTTAATCTGTGTAAGTTTGGCATAAAATCATTCATGTGACAATTGAAAAATGTATTGAATTACATTTGTTAAGTCTTAAAGGGATAGTTCACCCAAAAAAATGAAAAAATGCATCATATACTCACACTTTGCTTGTTTTTAAACTTCTTTCTCCTGTTTTTAGATTAGATTCAGTGTTACTGTCATTACACATGTACAAGTACAAGGCAAAGAAATGCAGTTTAGGTCAACATAGACAGTATGGGAACTGGTATTCTGTGGAACAAAATAATATAAACTAATAACATTGGAAAAATAATAGTGAAAGTCAACGTTTCCAACATTCTTCAAAATATTTTCTTTGGTGTACAAGTTATAAAGTGCAATTAAAGGGAAAACAATGGTGATATTTACAGACGGATGTACTTTGAACATTATATACAGGTTGTGAACAGAGATTTACAATAGATGAATGTATATATACAGGTTTCTATTAATAATCAGAGGAATGCAGATAGATATGAACATGATTATAAATGTATGTACAGTGGGTATGTGCAATTCAAGATGAATTAGTGCAACATTGAACACAAAAGAAGATATTTTGAAGAATGTTGGAAACATTGACTTCCACTTTTTTTTTTCAGTTGTAATCGGTTTAACCCCACTTTTAACCCACTGACATATCTTTCATTGAGGAAGCAGAGACTGGGAATGCAGGGGTAGACTCACCCATCAACCCAAGCTGAGGTAGTTTGCAAGCTCCGCAGTGACAAAGCAGCGGAGGGTGGATGAGATTCACCTTGTGTATCTTAGGTCTCTGGATGTTGTGGGGCTGTCACGTCTACAATATCGCATGGAGGTGGGGGACAGTACCTCTGGACTGGGCAACTGGGGTGGTGGTTCCCATTTTTAAGAAGGGGGACCGGAGGGTGTGCTCCAACTATAGGTGGAACACACTTCGCAGCCTCCCTGGGAAAGTCTATGCCAGGGTACTGGACAGGAGGATCCGGCTGATGGTTAAACCTAGGATCCAGGAGAAACAATGCAGTTTTCGTCCAGGCTGTGGTACACTGGACCAGCTCTATACCCTCAGCAGGGTGCTCGAGGGTTCATGGGAGTATGCTCAACCAGTCCACATGTGTTTTGTGGACTTGGAGAAGGCATTCTGTGGAGGGTGCTCTGTTAAGGGCAGTCTCGTCCCTGTATGTACAGAGTAGGAATTTGGTTTGCATTGCCGGCAATAAGTCAAACTTATTTCCAGTGCATGTTGGACTCCGGCATGGCTGCCCCTTGTCACCAGTTCTGTTCATAATTTTTATGGACAGAATTTCAAGGTGCAACCTTGGGCTGGAGGGGTTCTGGTTCGGGGACCACAGGATCTCATCTCTGTTATTCGCAGACGATGTTGTTCTGTTGGCTTCATCGAACATGGACCTCCAGCATGCACTGGGGCGGTTTGCTGCCAAGTGTGACGTGGCTAGGATGAGAATCAGCACCTTCAAGTCTGAGGCCATGGTGCTCCACCGGAAAAAGGTGGTTTGCCATCTCCATGTTGGAGGAAAGTTCTTACCCCAGGTGGAGGAGTTTAAGTATCTCGGGGTTTTGTTCACGAGTGAGGGAAGGATGGAATGTGAGATTGATAGGTGAATCGGTGCAGTGGCAGCAGTGATGCGGTCGATGTACTGGTCCGTTGTGGTAAAGAAGGAGCTGAGCCGAAAGGCAAAGCTCTTGATTTACAGGTCAATCTATGTTCCTACTCTCACCTATGGTCATGAGCTTTGGGTCATGACCAAAAGGACAAGATCTTGAATACAAGTGGCCGAAATGAGTTTCCTTCGCTTGGTGGCAGGGCACACCCTTATAGATAGGGTGAGAAGTTCTGTCATCCGGGAGGAGCTCAGGGTAGAGCTGCTGCTCCTCCACATCGAGAGAAGACAGCTGAGGTGGCTCAGGCATCTGTTTCGGATGCCTCCTGGACACCTACCTATGGAGGTGTTCAAGGCATGTCCTACCGGGAGGAGGTCGCAGGAAAGACCCAGGACATGCTGAAGGGACTATGTCTCTTGGCTGGCCTGCATGGGAATGCCTCGGAATCCCCCCGGAGAAACTGGAGGAAGTGTCTGGGGAGAGGGAAGTCTGGAGTTCTCTCCTAAAACTAGCAGAAGAAAATGAATGAATGTTATTGGTTCATATTATTTTGTTCTACAAAATAAACTCATAAAGATTTAGTTTGCAGACACTTAAGGATAAGTAACTATTTTTGATGAACTATTCCTTTAAGACAATACCCCAACCCATACTGTCTATGGACGTGTATATGTTGTTTGTTTGAAAAAATTATTCATTCATTCATTTTCTTTTCGGCTTAGTCATTTAATTATTCAGGGGTCACCAAGGCGGAATGAACCGCCAACTTATCCAGCATATGTTTTATGTTCTCCTGTTTTGAAATGACATTAGATTAGATTCAGCTTTATTGTCATTACACATGTACAAGGCAACGGAATGCAGTTTAGGTCTAACCAGGAGTGCAACAGCAGCAAGTGCAGGATATAGGTGTAAGTTATAAAGTGCAGTTATAGTAAACTATGGTGATATTTACAGATGGATGTACTCTGAACATGATATACAGGTTGTAATAACTATGAACAGAGATTTACAATAGATGAATATATATATACAGGTTTCTATTAATAATCAGAGGAATGCAGATAGATATGAACATGATTATAAATGTATGTACAGTGGGTATGTGCAATTCAAGATGAGTTAGTGTGATGAGATACACACAAAAGAAGATATTTTGAAAAATGTTGGAAACATTGACTTCCACTATTATTTTTCAGTAATTACCGGTTTATTTATTTTGTTCTACAGAATAAACTCATAAAGGTTTAGTTTGGAGCCACTTATGAGCAAGTACTTTTTTTTTTTTTTTGATGAACAATCCCTTTAAGACACTACCCAATCTCATATTGTCTGACGTGTATACACAACATATATACATATACACATATGTTGTTGTTACATTATTTTTAAGAAAATACATTAATGTAACACTGAAAGAAATCTTTATTTGATGTCTAAAACGTCTAAAGTCTAGCATTTTCTATTTTAAACCGTGGGTATTCTAGTTCTGTATTCTGTTGTACGATTGGAAGTGATTTAAAAAATATAAAGTGTATGTTATTAAGCATAAGAGCTAAAAAAATCTCTCTCTATATAGTCAACATATACCCAGTATATTTTAAATATACAGTTGCAATCAGAATTATTCAACCCCCTGATTTTTTAGTCCCCTTGTTTATTTTTTTCCCCAATTTCTGTTTAACAGAGAGATTTTTTAACACATTTCTAAACATAAATGTTTTAATAACTCATCTCTAATAACTGATTTATTTTATCTTTGACATGATGGCAGTAAATAATATTTGACTAGATATTTTTCAAGACACTTCTATACAGCTTAAAGTGACATTTAAAGGCTTAACTAGGTTAATGAGGTTAACTAAGCAGAATAAGGTAATTAGGCAAGTTATTGTATAACGATGATTTGTTCTGTAGACTATGGAAAAAATAAAGCTTAAAGGGGTTAATAATTTGGACCTTAAAATAGGTTTTAAAAATTAAAAACTGCTTTTATTCTAGCCAAAATAAAACAAATAAGACTTTCTCCAGAAAAAAAAAATATTATCAGACATACTGTGAAAATTTCCATGCTCTGTTAAACATCATTTGGGAAATATTTAAAAAAGAATTAAAAATAAATAAATAAATAAAACTATCAAAAAAAATTCAAGGGGGGGGGGATTAAGAAAACTGATTGCAACTGTATATCAAGATTTGGTTGTTTACTTTTAAAATCAGTGCAGTGGCATTATTTCAGATGAGAATGGCGTCTTTTTATCGTGTATGTCGCACAGTAAATCTCAAGCCTCCCAATAAGCAAAATACAAAGCCTCGGATCTCCACTTCACAGACACACGCACAACCGGAGGTGTGACGCAGTAATTGATACAGGATGGGCCTGTGTGTATATTCTCAGCTCGCCTTTGAAGTCGCCTAACAAGCTACTAGACAAATGTTTATTCCAGCGGAATCGGCAAGAAAAGCGGTGATCTCCAAATTTGATCAAATTGAAAACGCCCACCGGCAGACGCCTCAGACTGGCTCCAAATTAGATTGGCGGTCACCTTTGTTGAAAATGATTGGGTGTTTCGCAGGTTGACGCGTCACAGCTGATTCGTGTTTTAAAGGGAACGCGGGAATGGACGCTGGTCGCTTTAAAACAGCAGCTCCAGCAGTTGTAGGTACAAAGTGTATCCGCGTCTTTCATCTCGGATTGGGAAAAGGAGCCAAGCGTGTAAACAACTCACTCCGCTGTGTGTGTGGGACGCTTTTAAAAGATCAATATTCTGTTTCTTCAGTTTTGTGAAGCACTCTGAAACGCAGTAATGTTTGAGGTAAGTTTTTCTATTGTTGTGTTTTTACTTGAACTACGTTTAATTTTTATGTCAGGTTATCTTTGAGACTGTTACTAAACGTTTGAAGTATTCGCAGATCAACTGAGCAATGATCTGTAGTTGGGTTTTGGTTTAAAGTTAAAACTGAACTCTTTAAAGTGCTTTCTATTGTCTATGCAATGTTAAATTACAAGGAGTAGGCCTGTAGAGTTAGCCTAACCCTTTACTTTACAAAAAAAGCATCTGTAAATCCCTGAGGACCCTTTTAGGAGGTAACCCTTTGTAGTTCTACTATAAATTTTATTCCCAAAACTTCTTAAAGCATTGATACTTCTACCATCGACGTGGTAGAAACATATGGCAATCAATGGCTGAAGTTCTCCATGTTGTTAAATTTTAAGTGTGTGTGTGTGTATATATAAAAAAAAAATTATACAGTTGTGAACACATGGCAAGTGTTCACAATTGTATTATATTTTGATGTTTTTATGTGTATTAGAGGCCCTCAATAGTTCCTAAAGGTTTTTCACCCTGAAATTCTGCCACTTCACAGAAGTCCCATTTCAATTTTTCTTCTGTTGAACAAAAGATGTTTTCTATTCTGATAGCTGGTACCCATTGGCTTCCATAATTTTTTTTCTATGGGAGTTAATGGGTGTCAGCAACTGGCAGCTTTTGTTTAAAAGCTACATGAAGAATACATTTTTGGGTGAGAATAATAAATTTTATTTATTATTTTTTTAAAACCGTGTGATTGTGGAGGGTTTTTTTTTTTTTTTTTTTTCTCTCTCTCCATTAACTTAACATCAGGTGAACCATTGCTTTTTTCACGAAGTTCTACTGAAGCTAATTTTAAAGTTCTTTACACTGAGAACCTGGTTGTTTTAAGCTCTTCACTTTGACCACTTCCAAAGTGTTCTTCAGCAAAGCAGAATTGGTTCCTTGTAGCACTGCTGTGAAACTCATTTTGGCACCTTGATTACAGGTCTTACCACTGCTTTGTCATAAGTAGGCCCACATGGAATGTGCGTGCAGAAATCCACTGATTTTTAGCTTTTTATTTTTTTTATATAGTAACGTTCATATGATTTTTCATGTACAATAGTTTGAAGTAATTTCTGTCTTCGATACGAGATGCTTGTTTCCAAAATGAGTATCTAATTGGATTTTTTTTTTTCTCCCTCAATGTATGAAGTTTAGTTATGATACTCAAATCATTTCGCATAAAACCACAGATTCTTGACAATTCTTAGCAGAAATGGCAAAAAAAATCTACAGATTCTGTCTGGCCCTAGTTCTAAGATTTGTTACTAGGACTTGTATTTCAATACTCTGGTCAAGCTTTAATGTCTTTTAAGAGTCCTGAAATGCAGATTGTTTTCTTTCCAGACCAGTCAAGACGACCTGTTTCTGTTCCCCACTGAAGGCCAAAATGAGGCGTTCTTCCCTGAGGAGGGTTTAGGCAGTGGCGGTCTGTCTCTAGCTGAGGCCTTGCTTCCCCTTGTCGAGTCTCCCTCTCCCCCGATGACCCCCTGGCTCTGCTCCACCCGCTACAAGACTGAACTGTGCAGCCGTTATGCGGAGACGGGTACCTGCAAGTACGCCGAACGCTGCCAGTTTGCCCACGGCCTCCATGATCTCCATGTGCCCTCCCGTCATCCCAAGTACAAAACCGAGCTGTGTCGTACCTACCACACTGCTGGCTACTGTGTTTATGGCACACGCTGTCTGTTTGTGCACAACCTTAAAGAGCAGAGACCTGTCCGTCCTCGCCGCAGGAATGTGCCATGCCGTACTTTCCGTGCATTTGGTGTTTGCCCATTTGGCACCAGATGCCACTTTCTCCATGTTGAGGGAGGCTCTGAATCGGATGGTGCTGAGGAAGAGCAAACCTGGCAACCTCCGTCACAATCCCAAGAGTGGAAGCCTCGCGGTGCCCTCTGCCGCACCTTCAGTGCTTTCGGCTTCTGCCTCTATGGCACCCGTTGCCGGTTCCAGCATGGGCTTCCCAACACCATCAAAGGTCTCAATGCCAACCACACATCCTGGCCTCAGCAGATGAACAACGGAGGGTCTCTTTCTCCCATCTCTGACACGTGCACTTCACCATCTCCACCTTCCTCGTCTCCTCCTTCTGCATTGGCGTCTCCAGTGTATCCTGACAGCTCTGGTCCCATCACGCCTCCATCAGTAGAAGCGGTGGCCAATAATGCCTTCACCTTCAGCAGTCAGCATCTGAATGACCTGCTGCTCCCTCTGGCCCTTCGGCTCCAGCAGCTGGAGAAAGTTGCCAGTGCTGGTCCTCAAGATGTCCTGGATAAACCACTGCTGTAGTGAAGTCTGGCATGCAGCTGATCCCTAGAGATGATTTTTTTAACTGTGACTGTACTGTGCTGAATTCATATTTAACCTTGTTTTTATTAGTAATGGTGTACAGTGTTTTTAAATTGCCTTTTTGAGACCAATTCTCAAATGCTTTTTATTTTCTTTAATTTTAAGTCTGTCTTGTACTTCTGAGGCCACTTATTTTGACAGACTGAATGAAGCCCCTTAAGTGTGTGAACTGATTTCATTTTTACTGTTTTGTACATATGAAGGATTTGATTTATGAGTGTTTCTAACTTATGGATTTTTGAACTTAATGACCCTTAAATTATTTTAGAAACATCAGCATCCTTGGATTTTAATAAAACCTTTAAACTGATTTTTGGTTTGTCTTTTTAATGATGTGGCAAATGCTGAACTAAAGTACAAACTGCCTGTCCTTAAGTTTTGAGAAATTTAATATAGAAGTGGACTCATGTGGAAGTGACTGACTGATATTGCTAGTTTATTTTCTCCATTTGTTTAGTGTCTTTACAGATCTTGATGGGGTATATGCACTGCTAATATTACCCCGCCCCAATACTGAAACTTCCGGTGAACGGTTAATGTTTGTTTATGGATCCTTTTTACAGCAATGTTGTAAAAATTTAAAATTCAATCACTTGATGTCAGTATTTAGTTGCTAAAGTGTAAATGAGATGAAATGCTGTTTACCTGCACGTGTAAACTCTATTTAAGCGCAGAAACTCTATTGAAAATACTGGGGTAATGTAAATATTCCTATTTTTAAAGACATGGTGTGGGAAATTTTAATGCAGCGCTTGTACAATCTAAGACTCACTTATTTTTATATATATATTTTTTTTAGATAAATCAGGCAGGTTTATTTATATTCTAATTTTTGTAACCGCATCACTTCAAAGGCTTGACCAAGGAGGTTACTGCGAAATTAATTAAAAGTCTTTCTATTTTACACTTCTGGGCTTTGATGTAATACCTTTTTAAAACCTACTTTAGAAATGGATTTTAGGGACGAGAATTTATTTTATTTTATTTTTTTTATAGCATTTACAATCATTTTTTTTTATACACACACACACACACACACACACACACACACACACACACACACACACACACACACAGGCTGGTATAAGATTTTGACCGTAAGAGAACCTTGGATAAAAAAATATCATGGTTTGACAGTACTGTGATAACTGCTTTAAAATATATTCTTTTAAATGTCTAGGTAAAAAATAATAAATCCCTCTTTTAACACTATTTTATTTTGAGAGACATTTATAATATTTTGGAACTGTAAACATGTCAGGCTAAACAATTCAAAAGATTAATTGACTTCTGCTGTCTTTAGTTTCCAAAACACAGATATATATATATATATATATATATATATATATATATATATATATATTTTTTTTTTTCTGCTGAAGATACTGTTGTCCTAAACAAAAAAAGTAAAAAAAAAAATCTTACACATGCTTTAGGTATTTTGCAGATTAAAACCTTGACTTTTCCAAACCGCAGTATACCTTGAAACCGGTTATCATCCCATGACTAATACACACAATACTTTTGAACACTTCTCACAGAGTTAGAAAAAAAATCTACAAATTATCTGTCAGTAGCAGTTAATGATGTTTATTCTTCCTGCCTGTTCCCTTTTAAAGTTTTTCAAGTGCTTTTTTTTCAATAATACGTTCTATGTACACTTTTGGAACTACGTTGATGTATTTTAAAGCCTACTTTTCCTAAGCTGGTTGGCTGGTTTTAGCTGGTTGACCAGCCCGGTTTTAGCTGGTCTTGGCTGGGCTATCAGCCTGACTAGGCTGGTCATCTCTCAGCCTGACCAGCTAAGACCAGGCTGGAAATCAGCCTGGAATTGCCAAAACCCCTCTAAAACCAGCCAACAAACCTAGGCTGGTTTAAGCAGTTTTTAAGCAGGGTGAGCAAATTTATTTTTGTATATTTAATATAATTGCAATACAGTTTTCCCTAAATGGCGGAATTACATTTTCAAACAGACAGTTGAAGACCCTAAATTATGCATTGAAAGTTTGGCTGAAATGTATTTCCATTGTCATTAAACAATACAGTGTGTGTGAAATCAGACATGTAGAACACTTTCTGCTAATATAAATACCAAACTAGTATCTTTAATTTTTGAATCGCTGAAGTGAATAAAGCTCCGCGCCACAGAAAAAAAACTGCGCATGCGCGGAGCTCTTAGCCAATCGGACGCCTTCCTCAAGTTCGGCAGTGTGTTGTCGGAAGAGTTTAGCATCTTGTGCTAACGTACTCACAACAATGCTGTAAATCAGAAAATAAATTACATTTATGAGCACACATATGACCTGTTGATAATAAGAAGGTACGGTGCGTGATTTTAGCCCCAGTTTGTCATGCTAACGCAGCCTTGCGAGGAGTAATAAGGAGAGGCTGATGTTACGCGGGTCTGACGTTAATCCGCAGCATCTTTATTCCTAACGTGAAGATGACCGAGAGGGAGGAACGGCGCTTCGCTGAAGTTCCCCGGGAGTCCGTCAAACTGATGGCGGAAAGCGCCGGTGTGGAGCTCAGCGAGGAACTGGCGGGTCTGCTGGCCGAGGATGTGTGCTACCGGCTC
Source organism: Danio tinwini (assembly GCA_903798205.1). Lineage (NCBI taxonomy): Eukaryota > Metazoa > Chordata > Actinopteri > Cypriniformes > Danionidae > Danio > Danio tinwini. The sequence goes on from CAIGQZ010001108.1 coordinate 2,406,275, forward strand.
AGAGAGGCCACACAGGTCACATACTAATTCATCTTTTAGCATTGCGCTGCAGTTGGTTTTATATTTCCACATTCAGACTTTCTCATCAATAATACCATCACATAAAAGTATTATTTGCAAATTATAAATGGAAATCAAATTAGGAGCCAATGACTATTACAATTTGACTATAAAAGTACAACATTGCTCACAGTCAATGAATGAATACACATGCATGCGATTTCAGACGCAATGTTGAAAGTAGCATGATAAACAATATCGGCACTGTTAAAATGAACGAATGTGTGAATATAAAACTAACTTTACAAATAACCTTTCGAGCTTATACAGACATGAACAAACTTTGTTGGTACCATTCAATTTTGTCCAGGCCAGTTTCATTAGTTTTTTAATGTTTCTGTTGAACCACAATACAAAAGCAATATCTCATTTTCATTAGTTTATTTTATTTATTTCTTTTTCAGTGTTAAGTTATTTCAGTGGCCGCTGTGGGGTTTTCTTTTTTTCAGAAAGAAGGGTACCAACAAATTTGTCCTCATCTGGACATGCATTGTTTTCAGTTTATTATATGGACATGCTTTGTATTTTGCACTGATGTATATATGTCTATTTGTTTGCTTCATATAAGCTGTTCTGAGGTATTTTCTCTCAGCATGACCAATGAGGTCACTTGTATGTTCACATCTGTCTTTTAGAGATATTAACATGTTGTTCATGTATTCTATCTTCTATAGACTGAGACTCATTATTTTAAAGCAATGTTGATGATTAAGGTAAAGTTGTTTTTTATATTTGCACATTCGTTTAGTGATCATTTGTAGTGATAAACATGCTCCCTGTATTGTTTACGATGATACTTTGAATATTGGGTCTGAAATCACATGTAAGTATGACCCGAAAACAACATTAGCACTATTTATTTGACTGTGAACAATGTTGTACTTTGATAATGATTGGCTACTAATGTGAGTTCACTATTTAAAATTTGCAAAGAATACTTTTCTGAAATTATATTATCAAGGAGAACGTCCGAATGTGTGAATATAAAACCAAATTTACCTCAATATGTTGATGTGTGCTGTTTTTCAGAATGTCTCTTTCTGAATTCAAGTTTTGGCTGTTATTTGACACGCACAAGCATGAATTCTGTCTAAATGTTTTGCATTCCTATAAATTAATGTGTGGATCTGTTTATTGCTTTGAATTGCTTCGAACTGTTAAAAAACTCCATAGCACTTTTTGGTGTGTTCCGGGTCAAAAATGGCTGGCCATTTAAAATGTTTTAAAGTCTTATGCTGTATTATTGCCAAATATGGCATTAATTCTTTTTGTCAGCTTCTTTCTTTTTTTATATATATTTTTTACAACATTAAAACAAAACTTTCAAGGTAGGCATTAAAGCACGCTATAATGTGATAAACAGTCCATTTATTTTTAATTTTGCTTTTTTGCTCATATATTATGGAGGCCTGCAATCAATCAGTGTCACACAGCCTACTACAATCAAACAAAAAAAACGACAAAAGGATTTTTGGTGGTAAAATAACAACTTTGTTAATTTGATAGACCTGTAATTTCTTTACCAGGAACATGACAAGTGTAATAAAGTAGAGGAACTTACTACTTTATTAAGTTCCTCTACTTAACTTAATAAAGTAGAGGAACACAACGTATTAAAATTGTTTTATACACCCTGTGTTAACACAGTCAATACATTTTAGCCTAATGTGTCATTTGTAGCAGGGTGTTTGAGGGGTCTTAAAACATCTTAAATCTCAGAATCAAAATGTTAGGCCTTAAAGTCTTAAATTTACTAAAATATTGTGATAAATCTTTTTCAGGGGCTTCATTTTCCTTTGTTCATGTATCCAATCTGGCCAACAACTTTAAACTTTTTATTTAAAAAGGTCATTTTTAACTATTTACCATAAGGGCTTAATTATTGTCCTTACAATAACATTTGTTTAAAAGTGCTCCATGTATTTACTGCTGAGGACACCGACCTGGACAGCTTGTTCTGCATAGATTTAGTTTATTGTAGCTTTTAAATCTTTTAAAACATTTGTTCATTTATTTTATTTTTATTTTGAAGAAAGTTTATGTTGGAAAAATGGATGGATATTGGTAGAGCACAGCTTGCTTGTTTTTACACAATATTTAAAATATTTTTTTTGATAAAGCAAATAAAAATCTTTTCCATCAGGGCCATTTGAAACATTTCTTAGCGTTTGGCCCATTATGAGTCTAAATTTTAAAAAGTCTTAAATTCAACTTGGTGAAACCTGCAGAAACCCTGTGTAGATTTATATTTTACATGCATATGATTTTATTTCCATAAAGCATTAGTAGGAAATGGTAAATCAAACAAACTTATACGTCTGTTTTTCCACCCACAGAACAGCTCACAGTTCATGAGACATGCGAAGAGACGGAAACTTAGTGTGGAAGACTTCAACAGAGCCCTGCGGTGGAGCAATACTGAGGTATAGGTCTGAGTGCATTGTTAATAATATGCATATTAATGACTTTTTTTGTGACTCTTTAATAAATGGATGTTTTCTAGACTGTTTGCGGCTACGGTGCACAAGATGCCTTACCTTTCCGTCCACTAAAGGAAGGAGAACTTTTCTATGTAGAGGATCGGGAGATAAATCTGGTGGAGTTGGCTCTTGCAACCAACATACCCAAAGGCTGTGCAGAGACGATGGTTCGAGGTAAGACGGGTCTAATCATGAGTGAAATTTACTATCACTTCTTTTTAAAAATGACTTTTTTTCTTCTTTTTTTGTCTTATTTTCAGTGCATGTGTCATATCTTGATGGGAAAGGCAATTTAGAAGCTCAAGGCCCAGGTAATCTTTAAACATATTCCATTACAGGAAAATCTGTATCAGGACTGGGTGAATAATTTTTTTTATTTTATATAAAGTGCTAATTTACTATTATTATTATTATTATTATCTATCTACCTATCTACCTATCTATCTATCTATCGTTCCATCTACCGTTCCATCTATCTATTGTTCTATCCATCTACCGTTCCATCCATCGGAACGATTGTTGTCTGTCTGTCTGTCTGTCTGTCTGTCTGTCTGTCTGTCTATCTATCTATCTATCTATCTATCTATCTATCTATCGTTCCATCAACCGTTCCATCTACCGTTCCATCCATCGGAACGATTGTTGTCTGTCTGTCTGTCTGTCTGTCTGTCTGTCTATCTATCTATCTATCTATCTATCTATCTATCTATCTATCTATCT
>CAIGQZ010001108.1:2409832-2424968 GCA_903798205.1 Danio tinwini
ATCCATCCATCCATCCATCCATCCATCCATCCATCCATCCATCCATCTGTTTTCTTGTTAGTGCCCACTGCTGTTCAGTCTCTATCAGAAGATCTTCTAAAGTATTATCAACAGATAACACGGGCCATTTTGGGAGAGGACCCACATCTCATGAAGGTACTTGTACTAGAGTTCTGTTATTTTTGGGTATCAGTAAGGTCACTTCATCAGAAGAAATTAACTGCCAGATTCAACAAGGATGCATTTAATTAATTAGAAGAAACCAAAAATGAATTAAAAGAATTCATTTTTGTCTGTTCATCAAAGAATCCTGAAAAATGTCATACTGTATTCAAAAATATATATTGTATATGCCACTAAAGACTGTTGGAAATTCTGCTTTGCTATTACATGAATAAAAATTTATTAAAATATAAACCTGTTTAATCTATTTTATATATAAACTCTTAATAAAATATATAATTACATTTACTGTACACTACCTGACAAAAGTCTTGTCGCCAATCTCAGTTGTAAGAGCAACAAATAATGAACTGCGTCCCAATCATCGCAAATGCTGCAGATCTATTGGAACCTGCATGGACCCAAATTCTCATAGAAATCAGTCAAGTTTGGTGAAGAAAAAAATCATGATTCAGGGTTACATTCAGTATGGGGGTGTGCGAGACATCTGCAGAGTGGATGGCAACATCAACAGCCTGAGGTATCAAGACATTTGTGCTGCCCATTACATTACAAACCACAGGAGAGGGCAAATTCTTCATCAGGACCTTTATACTTCAGCCTCCACATCAAAGTTTCTGAAAGCAAAGAAGGTCAAGGTGCTCCAGGATTGGCCAGCCCAGTCATTGAGCTTGTCTGGGGTAAGATAGCAAGGGAGCAAGATGAATCCAAAGAACCTTGATAAACTCTAGGAGTCTTGCAAGAATGCTTTCTTTGCCATTCCAGATGACTTTATTAATGAGTTATTTGAGTCATTGCAGAGATGTATGGATGCAGTCCTCAAAGCTCATGGGAGTCATACACAATATTAATTATTTTCCGACTACACCATGACTTTATATTCTATACTGTACATTATTTCTGTTAAGTGACAAGACTTTTGTTAAGCAAAGTCAGACCTTATTGTCCTAATTAAATCATTAAAAATCAAGGCATGATCATATTTTATTTTGGTAAAATAAGCGTAATCTAGAGGCCTTTGCCTTTCATATAAGCCACTTCTGATACCAAATGATCAACTAGAAGTCAAGTTATTATTTGTTGTTCCTAAAACCTGGATAGGCTACAAGACTATTGTCAGGTAGTGTATTTGGTGAGCATGTAAAACATCACAGCGGTAAACCATGTGTCATTTTACTGCCAGGTGGCTTTGCTGGACCTCCAGTCCAATTCAAAGATTGCTGCCCTCCTGCCTTACTTTGTTTATGTCATCAGTGGGGTACGTTTGCTTTTGTCTATTAAGTAAAAAAAAAAATCCTTTGACTTTTATATTTTACCTCTGCTACATAATTGTAGTTGCTGTAAAAAAAAAAGTTTTTTTAATGACCATGTGATCATATATTGAAGTGAAAAATCATATTTAATGTTTTAATGTAAAATTTTAAGTGCTTATTTTTATTATAGCTTTTTATGTAAGACATTTTTATTATAATATGCCATGAAATAGTCCACCAAGTTAACCATATAAACCAATAAAAAACATGACCATAGTCTTTATATAATCCGTATTATAATGTGTAATTCACTTTGTTTCCTCTTCCTCAGGTGAAATCAGTAAGTCATGATCTGGACCAGTTAAACCGGCTTCTCCACATGGTGAAGAGTTTGGTGCAGAATCCATACCTTTATCTGGGATCGTATGTGCGCAGTCTGGTGTCCAGTGTCATGTACTGCATCCTAGAGCCTCTGGCGGCCTCCATAAATCCTCTCAATGACCACTGGACCCTTAGAGACTACGCCGCCCTTCTGCTCAGCCACATCTTCTGGTATTTCTTTAGCATCCTACAATAATAATAATAATTACCATTTTAAATATAGACATGATTAGGTTGTACATACGAGATGTAGAATCGGTCACTCAAGACTTACACACACATATTTATTGAAAGGGGAAGAAAAACCTGTTTGTCAGTTGTGTAGGAATTTTTTGATGATGAAACATGAATGTGTGATTTTGAAATGATATTAGAGAACGTTTTATTCAGTAAATGTTTAAAAAGGTTTTCTTCTGGTCGAATTTTAGAATATTTATCATATTTATATTAAAATTGTCATTTCGTATGTCTTTTTTATAATGAATGATTATTAGGTAACTGATATGATTGCATGTTATATATTGTATATTTAGGAAAGGTTTTTGCCATGAATTTAGCCAATGCTGCTGATATGGCATTAAAACATAAATAAATAAACTTTAACATCCTATAGCAAAGTGCTTGTAGTGCTTGTATATTTTACTATTTTAAAGGGTGTAATTTGGTTTTAGTTTCCTATAATCAGGGTTCCCACACTTCTTAAAAGTACTTGAAAGTGCTGAATTCAAGGCCTGGGAAGTACTTATAAACAAAAACAGGTCCTTGAAGGTGCTTGAATTTGACGTTTCTTGTGTTATCTTAACAAATGTACTGTTCTGTTTTGAGAAGCTGAATCAAAAAAAATGAGAAATTCCTAATTTAAAAATCTTAAATTTAAATCCTGCACAAGAACCATGACACTTAATGCACATTTTATCAATATTTCAGAGACCGGATTTGAATATTACCAGTATTAAATCCAACGAATTATATCAAAGTTCTTTAAACATGACTGTTTATCATTAAAATAACATTTTAATGTAAATATTAGGTGTAAGTGGATTTTTAAGTACAGTAAGGACTTTCATGGCACTACAAATGCTGAGGGTTTAAAGTACAAAGGTGCTTGATTTCAAATTATGGTGCTTTAAAAAGTCCTTAAATCCGCTGTTCATGAAAGAGTGGGATCCTTGTATAATAGATGTACATTCATCCAATGTTTAAAAAAAGTATTTTCTCATAATATACATTGTAGGGTTGCACAATATATCATTTTAGCATCGAAATCGCAATGTACACATTTGCAATAGTCACATCGCAGGAAATGCCGTGTTTCCACCATGTCTGAATTATATTTGAGATTTTTTGATTTCAAAATGCAAACAAGATTCTTTTACTTAACCTATTAGCTGATTGTTACTTAACCCATTAGCTGACTCGTTTAAAGTTCACTTCATTTTGACCTATTACTTATGAAAGTAAAATCTAAATATTTGTACTTGATAAAAAAAATCTAAATTATTTATATATATATATATATGTGTGTGTGTGTGTGTGTGTATGTGTGTGTGTGTGTGTGTGTGTGTGTGTATATATATATATATATATATATAATCCATACACATCACATTTTCGTATACAACAACACCAGTCTTCTACATATTAGACAAAAATCTGACTGTGACAGGATAATCAACGTGAAATGTTTGCAGGGACTGATATTATGGCATTCGTTATTAACAACCTAGCTAAATGTCTTGTCGAACAATTTGATGTGACTAACGTACAGACGTAATGAAGGATTCATAATTTTAAAACGTCATTTTTACTTAAACATAAGAATAATAATTAGAAACTGTGTGTGTGAAAGAGAGAGAGAGAGAGAGAGAAAACAAATACGCGTCGTCTGTCTGTGGTTGTAAAGTGTACTATAAAAATCATACAAATATATACCTTATTTAAGTGAAACACATTTCGTTAAATCCTTATATTCCTTTTATGTCATTTTCACACCTCACGCGCCAACAAAGCAGAAGTGGTTGACTGCGCGGCGCGTACAGAGCATATTGCAAAGTGCATGCAGAGCGCAGATCTAACTAGCCTGGCTACATCATTCTGTGCTTCTGCGTGCGGGTGCGGTCACGGTGTAACCATGTGAAAGCTCTGTTAACATGGGCGCTAAAAACAAAAACATTGCGTGTGCGGTGTAAAAAGGGCTTTATTTATTATTTGCTTTATCGCCTTTTATTGAAGCTCAGAATGTGGATGGTTTTGTTTATGCTGCTAGCGCAGGCACCGAACCCCTGAAGAAAGGGGAGGTTTTTTTTGTTTTGTTTTTAATGGTCATTTTTTTTATCGGTTGGTTAGCGTCAGTTGCCATAAAAAAAATTACCAAAATGAGCAACCTTCTGGGGGCCCCCCACCTTGCGGGGCCCTCCCTGCAGTGCGTGCCCTACCGCTACGCCACTGATAATAGTAATAATAATTAATATTAGAGTGATTTCTAAAGCATCATGTGACTCTGAAGACTGGAGTAATGAAGCTTAAAATTCATCTTTAAAATCACTGGAATAATTAATAAATTATAAACTAGTTTTGAACAGTTATTTTAAAGTGCAATAACATTTCACAATTTTACAATTTGTATTGTATTTTTGATGAAATAAATGCAGTCTTGGTGAGCAGGAGAAGCTTATTTTAAAACATTTAAAAATCCTACTGACCCCAAACTTTTGACCTGTAGTGTATATTTGGACTAGAAATAAGACAAAAACTCTTAAGTTAGAAAAGCTTTTTTGTTTGCATTGTGATTTATTAAATTTCTGTACCTAAATACTATTAGACTGTCCAGAAAAAACTTTAAATGGAACTATTCAAACCATTTGGTGAACCTGTATTCGTATTGCCATATATATTGCAGAAAAAGTAAACATCGCAATATCAGATTTTTCCAATATCATGCAGCCCTAGTACATTGCAGCATTGCCTTTTTTCTCAGTGTCCATAATGGTTTGTTCAAGGATCAATTCACTCTCTAAACTATCCAACACTATACCTTTAAAAGACTACTTTGCTCTGATTGGTCCGATAGCAAAGTTTATGTGATTATTCGGCTGATTATAGCTTGTGTCCCATTAACATATGTTTTGCCATTAACCTACTCATTAATGCCGCGGTCACACTATAGTTTGAGCATGTGAAATTCTGTCGTACGGTGCTGCAAAAAGGAGCGGGATTAAACAAGATGATTAGACATTTAAAAAAGTGAGTGATTGCTCCATATTTGAAATTTCTGACCAGAGAGGTCATGTTTTGATCTTCGATTGATCTCACACAGTCACGTGATGCGATTTTGCAGGTCAGAGTTCACAAAGCTTGAGATTTGCACTGCAGTAAACTGTGAAATTTGTCGCTCGAGCTTACATTTTTTTCATGTTTGTATGAATGGAAGTCTATGGGGCGAAAAGTCCAGTGTGACCACGGCTTAACATAGTTTTTGAGAGTTCTTTGGCCTTTGCAAATACAGCGATACAAACAGTAACAACGGTGTTGATTTTACTGTATGAATTCTTATCAAGTCCTCATCCTTTGGAATTGCATGCAAAGTGAATTTGATTTGCAGCACAGAAAACTGTCTTCTTAAGTGGAACCAAAACAGCACTTTTCCAGATGCAACTATAGGATTTGAGGGTCAAATGAGATGTGGTCTGTGGCCAGCAAATTCAGATTTTAGACTGATATTAGCACTACCCATGTAGGTTTGTGCAGGAAATAAGGCTGAAATTCATTTTTTTTTAAATAAATAAATTTAGAATTTTTTTTTTTGTTTTGGGGCGACAGTAACTCCAGTTATTGTACATGATGATCTTTAAAATTACACAGACCTTTTACATTCACAAACATTAGCCCTTCCCTCCGCTCCTTTCTTATGCAATTATTTTTTGTTTAACCTTTTTTTTTTTTTTTTTTTTTTAAATGGATGAATTAATTCTGTCATAACTGGTCTGACTGGTTGTTTCATCTATGCTGTCTTGTAGGACACATGGTGATCTCGTGAGCGGCCTGTACCATCAGATTCTTCTCTCTCTGCAAAAAGTCCTGTCTGACCCTGTTAGGCCTCTCTGTTCTCACTATGGAGCTGTAGTGGGTCTGCATGCTCTCGGCTGGAAGGTGAAGCCCAAACAGCACAACACACATAAACACAGATACAAGCTTTACACCTAAACGTCACACTGTTTGTTTGTTTGTGTGTTTTTTTTGACACAGGCTGTTGAACGCGTACTCTATCCCCACCTCCCTGCCTATTGGGCCAATCTGCAAGCTGTGTTGGATGATTACTCTGTGTCTAATGCTCAGGTGAAAGCTGACGGACACAAAGTGTATGGAGCCATTCTAGTAAGTATAATTCTGTAGTGCATGAAACACAGTATGAAGTCTTTGATCTTTTCAAGTAGGGCAGGGAAATGTGGGGAAACAATTTAGTAATTTATTTTTCAATGAGCGCACGTGCAATAGTCACATTGCAGGATATTCAATGCTGAGTTGTGTTATAGTTGTTATAATTAAGTTTAACCATAGCAGAGTAAAGGTTCATCTTTACATGTGTTTTTATGGCCTGTGGCTGTGAATATTCCAAGTTTAAACCATTCAGACACACAAAACTACTAACATTTATTATTATTATTATTATTCTAATTATTATTACTATTATTATTTATATGATGTATTTAGATTATCTAATTTTTGTAAGTAAATATAGAAATGTTAGACTCTTTAAGAAAACAAAGAACAGTTTATTCACTATCTATGCTTCTAATTTGTTTATTAAATTTTATGTAAATAGACTTCCTTACAAAATCATCCCATTCATTCATTCATTTTCCTTCGGCTTAGTCCCTGATTTATCAGGGGTCACCACAGCAGAATAAACCACCAACTACTCTGGCATATGTTTTATGCAGCGGTTGCCCTTTTAGCCACAACCCAGTACTGGGAAATCATCCTAATCAATATAAAATAATTAAATGTCCAAAAAAAAAGTATTTGGGTGAAATGTTTTCATATATCGACCGCAAAAACAATCTTTCTAATATCTTGGAGCAGTGGCGGTTCTAGACCAGAGTAACTGGGGGGGCCGGGCTGGGGCCACTTGTACTTTTAGGGGGCACACTTTAACATACATCACAAAATACTTAAAAAATTATTTGAAGTCATCATTTTCATGTATCACTCTGCAGTCTTCATAAACAAGATAATTAAATAACTTGAACTCAAATCAATCTTCCATGTTAATTTTTTTGACAAGTAACTTTGTATTGTAGCAGGATAAGACATTTCTAACATTCAAGTACATCAAGGCACATTTTTGCACCTGTAAACTATAACCTTCTAGGGCCCGAGTGTCCACATACATGCAGATTTTTAGCTCTTAAGTGGCTATTTAAAATACTTTGGATGTTTTATATTTTGTTACAGACATACAGTGTCATCCTGCAACTTTTTTGCAGCAAATGGAATGTCCCAACCCCTATTTTTAACTGCCCAAAATGGGAAAAAATGTTTTTAAGTTTCTAATAGAAATTTTTTTACTTGCTTTGATGTTAAATATGCATAAAAGAAAATTCGGGAAAAAGTGTTTTATGTAAATTCGGACCACGAGTCCACATTTATGGACATCATTTTTCTCTACATATCAAATGATGATACTTAGATTTTTATTCTAATTAGGTTCCAATAATCCCAAATAGCAAAGAGAAATAAAAAATACTTGTAAAAAAACACTGTGAGCCTTTAGAGGTTAACAGACGCAGTTGAAATCAACTTTTTTGCCCTCCCTTTAACTTAAAATAATGTTTTCCAAGTGATCTTTAACAAACCAAGGAGATTTTGACAGCATTCCCTATAAAACAAACAAAAAAATTCTGGAGTCATAATAAGTCTTATTTCTTTAGTTTATTTCTTAAATAAAAGCAGTTTTTAATTTTAAGGTCAGTGTTTTTAGCCTCCTAAAGAAATATTTACTGTATATTTTTGACTGTCTACACAACAAACCAGTTATACAATAACTTGACAAATGTTTCTAACTTTTCTAGTTAACAATTCTTTAAATTACACTTTAATCTGAATCAAAAACTCTGAATACAACTTGCAAAATAACTAAAATATTCTGCACTGACTGTCACCATGGGAAAGATAAAAAAGAAGTTATTAGAAATTAAACTACTGTTTAAAAGCTTGATGTCACAACTGAAAACAAAAATGAATGAAGGCAAAACTAAACGAGTTGAATGTTATACCTTAACATGAGCGTGACTGAAAAGTAAATTTAATCATTGTTACATCTGTTCTCCGGTACTTGCCGACTGTTTCTAAATTCAAGACTGCATTTCTTAACGTAAAACTATGTACACTCAATTTCTGATTAATTTTAGCCTCTGCATAGCCGAGGACTTCCTATATTAAAAGTGTTAAAATCGCTATTGAAAACAGAAAGAAAATGAAAGTCTAATATAATTAACAGTGGACATTTTGATAGTTTTTCACAACATGAACATGACAAACTTTTTATTACCTGTGTCAATTTGGGGGTTAACTTTTGCTTATTGACACGGGGGCACTGGCCCCCCCTTTTCATTAAATTAGTGCATCATCCTGGTATTGTTTTTAGTTTTGGATTTTTTTTTTTTGCGTGAGCACATTACCTGCACTATTTATTCTAAAAAAACAGAATAGAATAGTAGATAAGTCTGCAAACTGAGAGCAAATTACTATCATCTAAACCAGTGTTTCTCAACCATGTTCATGGAGGACCAACAACTCTGCACGTTTTCCAAGTCTCCTTGACCAAACACACCTGATTCAGATCATCAGCTCATTAGAAGACACTGAAAGACCTGTAATGGGTGTGACATCCAAAACATGCAGTGTTGGTGGTCCTCCAGGAACGTGGTTGAGAAACAGAAACCATTAAAATTCACAGCCTACTTTCTTTTCCTCCCTGAAGGTGGCGGTAGAGCGTTTGCTGAAGATGAAGGCGCTCAGTCTGACCCTGGCAGCAGAGGGAAGCAGTGCTGCTCTTCCGGGCTCCTTTACAGGAGCTGTTGGGTTCAGAGAAAACTCACCGGGCCTCAGCCCACCACCAGAACCTCTTTCCGAACCTCCACTTGGCATTGCAAGCCATCTTCAAGCAGGTGGAGCTGGCTGCCCATGGGAAGAGTGGACGCCTGTATCTCTTCCTGCCATGTACTGTGAACTCTACTCGTTTTTTGGAGACAGTCTGGCCGTGCGCTTCAGCACTGACCCTCCATTAGCTGGTGCTGCAACTGCAGGTCCCAGTCAACCACTAGAAGGCAGAAAAGAGCCAGCAACGGGTGCCACCAATCTTGATAGCACGCGAAAAATGCCTCAGCTGACCGCCAGCATGAATATAAGCCCACGGCAAGATGGAAGCCCACGTACTGAACCACAACCACCCAGTCTGGCCGCTACTGTCCCGGGGAGGTAGGACTCAAGCAACAAATAAAAACTTGAAATTGGCACATTGTTTACACATTGTGTTAAAGGGTTGGTTCACCCCAAAAAGAAAATAATCACTATGTATTTAATCATCCTCAAGTGCTTACAAACCTTTTTCTGTTTAGATATTTTCTGTATTTAGATATAATTCCATCTTTCGGATGAGACATTGAACCGAGATCCTGACTCTCTTTGGTCATTAAAAATCCCATGGCACTTTTTTGTAAAGAGTAGGGGTGTAGCCCTAGTGTCCTGGCAAATTACCTGCATTAGCCCTTACCCATCATGGCCTCCCAATCATCCCCATCCACCGAATTTGCTCTACCACTGCCTCGCCACTCCACTAATTGCTGGTGTGTGATGAGCGCATTGACGCCTTTGTCCTGTGGCTGTCGTCGCATCATCCAAGTGGATGCTGCACACTGGTGGTGGTGTGGAGAGACCCCCTCATGATTGTGAAGCACATTGGGTGTATGACCATACATGATAAATGCGCTATATAAATAAACATTACATTAGATTACATATTTTGAAGATGGCTGAAAACCAGTAACCATAGACTTCCATAGACTGAAAATAAATACTATGGAAGTTGTTATAGGTTTCCAGCTTTCTTCAAAATATCTTCTTTTGTGTTCAACAGAATTAAGAAACGAATAAAGGTTTGAAAGGGGTGAGTAAAGGCGTTTTGTTTGGAGGGGTGAGTAAATGATGACACAGTTTTCAGTTTTGGATTAACGATCCCTTTAAGATGCGGTTTTGTGATCAGATTGGAAGTAAAAAAGGTAGACAAATTGCAGTTCATGTACAGGTGTATTTATGGACATTTATGCAAAAATAAGCTTGCTCAATTTAGATAATGTAAAAACATACTGTTTGGGTACTGTAAATTTAGATCCTTTAGTTTAAGATACTGTTAAAAATTGACATTTTAAATGAAAATTTTTACAGTTAAAATGCAGTAAATTTTGTTGGCATACAGTTATTTTTTGCAATTATATTTGCCAATAGTTATTAATGCGTCGACACGTGTTCATGGTGACCCAAGTTTGAGTCACAGTGTCCTGACATTTTATCCTACTCAACAGATTATGGTAACAACACTGTATTTAAATGCTTCTGAGGTTGGGGTTATGGATTATGTAGGTTAGGGAGTTATTACAGTTCATATCACAGTACTTTACATTAAAAGTACTTTACATTGGTCCTCCTTCCTTCTCTACTTTCCTGCCTCCACTGTACTGTCCTATAAAGGGTTAAACCCCTAAAACAAATAAAAAACCCAGTAAATTTAAAAGCAGTGAAATCATTTAAATATAGATTACACATGATTTGATTAAAGAAAAAAATATATAATGCTATTGCCTTTTCAGATGACTTCCTAAAAACACCTTTTTAACATGTTTATACAATATTGTCCACATTTAAACTAGTTAAATATTTTCGAACATTTTAATTAATTAGATTGTTAAAATTGTTAATATTATGCAGGGGATCAGGCATTTTCTTCACATCCTGCATTTCTTTCAAACAGAAAATTTCTTATTGCCTAAACCTGTATGTTGCTTATCAGAAAATATGTTTTTAGCAGAAAATAAGCTCGTACTTTTTTAAGGTACTAATATATACATTTGAGGTACTAATACTGACCCTTCTTTAGCTACAAATCTGTTAGAAAATCTTTATTTTTGACAGTATAAATATTTAAGGTTATGTATATTTTGTACAGATGGTGTCCTGGCTTTCTAAAATTTCTGAAAATCGGCGTCATTTAAAGAAATGTACAAATTTTGCACAATTTGCTTGATTTTTGCATTAAATTCAGCCATCGCAGCGTTCCAAAATTCTGGATGACTGTTCAACATAGCAGCGCCAGCTTTTCTATTCATTATAAGTGATGGAAATTAAGCTGTTTTTGTCACTAAAACACAGAATTTAAAATATGAATTATAGTGGAAACCTTGGATAATATATTCTGGTATTTATAAAGCCACTATATTGAAGCAATATTAAAGTACTCATTAGAAAACAAAACTGAGATCAGCAGCTTTTGTTTATGCTGTAAAACTCAAAACTATATGGCGAATTATATTCATTAATATACTTTTGGTCCTGTGTCTGCAGATCTCTTGCCCGCTCGTCCTCATCATCCGTCTCACGTTCCAGGTCATCCTCATCACGTCCCGGACGCTCGAGCAGTCAATCCAGAGACATTTTCCCTAAAGCCCGTTTCCCACTGCCCCAGGCTGGACCTCCTGCCTTTTCTTTCATCATTGGCGGCCGTCAAATGGGCCGACGCTGTCAGGGCCGACGCTTCCAGACAAGCTTTACTCCAACACCACCCCTGACCTCACTCCCACCCCGCGCTTACGCCCACAAGCTGCCGGTCATCGGGAGGGTCAGCAAACCTGTGCGCCGCTGGACGTCTTCACATTACTCGCTTCACCTGCCGCTTTAAAACCCGAGGGTGACGTATGGGACATTTAGAAACATGACACTCCAGGGACATCTCATCTGGTGGCTGCAATTTAGTAATATGGATAATAATACTAATGCTAAAGTTTTTCAAAATGCATCAGCGCTCTCCTGAATGATTCTGAGTTAATTTTAACAGCAGATGGGAATAATTTAAGCAGCTTATTATGAATTCACTTAAACCTTATTAATGATTATTTTAGGTTGAACTGGTATTTGTAAGGCAGCGTTTGCCAACCCTATTCCTGGAGGCACACCAACAGTAAATATTTTGGATGTTTCCCTCATCTGAACCATTGATTTCAGGTTTTGGAGCCTTATCTAATGTTCTGATGAGTTGATTCAGGTGTGTTTGGTTAGGAAGAGGTTGAAAATGTGTACTGTTGGTGTGCCTTCAGGAACAGACTTGGGAAACACTGTTATAAGGAATTAGTCGCAAGCAGAGCATGGCTTTTTGTAAAGCATACATTTTCTATTTTCAAAATGCATCACTGTTCTCTCTTGAATTATTCTGAGTTAATTTTAACAGCAGATGGGAATACTTTAAACGTGCTCACTATGAACACTCTTGTAATTCTTTTAAACTTTATTAATAATTATTTTAGATTTAAGTGGTAATCATAAGGAATTAGATGCAAGCAGAGTATGGCGGTGTGTAAAGCATACAGCACCATCTGTTGTTAAAAACTAAGCTCAGAATCTATTCAAGAGAACATAGCAATTCTTTTTTTATCTCATAATTGATTTCTTAAACGATTATTTGCTACAGCTAGGGTTGTCACGATACTGGAATTTGGAACCAAATGATACTGAAATGTAAAAAATGTCCATTTCCCACATTTGATCGGTGTTGAGCACATTCTTAAACCGCTGATTTGCCAGTGTGTTCACATGCTCAATAGAAATGACTGTGATTGGCCGCGAAGGTCATCAGTTCACCGAACTTACCGCTGTTTACTGAGTGTAAACACAGAGACAGGGACACTGGGGTGTTTTAAAGTCACATGGATTAGCTAGTTTGTCTATAAGCTGATATACATGCTATCCGCTGATGAGTGCGGCTTAAAAACGCTCAAGTGTCCCTGTATCTGTGGTTACACTCAGTAAACAGTGGTGAGTTCGATGAACTGATGACCTTCACGGCCAATCACAGTCATTTCTGTTGAGCGCGTGAACATAATGGCAAATCAGCGCTGTTTAAGAACGTGCTCAACAGTGCTCAAATGTTATCGGAAAAAAGACGTTTTTAAAATTTCTGAATCGGTTGGTACCAAATTCTAGTATCGTGACAACCCTAGCTACGGCTCTACAAAGTGCTTTACGCAAATAAAGCAGGTATTATTTTGGGGGGAGTTGTTTTTGAATGGTCGTTTTACTCCTCTGATTCTGTTGATTTAACTTTGAAATTATTTCATAGTTATGTTTGAATCTACTGACGATGATAGAATCAGACCTCTAGTGGAGTTTAAGTTTATATTTAATGTTCTCGCAGGATGAAGATGAGCAAATACTGCTACATTGGCCTTAGTTATTGCAGTATGTATGTATGGGAGTGACATTTTTACAATGTATAGACTGCTAAAAATAAATACATTATGTAATGTAGTCGAAAGATATCAATTTATTCTCTCTATGATGTGGTTTACAATAGTGGCAGTGAATTATTATTATATTTTTTTTGGAAAATTATTATTTCTATAGCGCTTTTACAATGTCGATTGTGTCAAAGCAGCTTAACATAGAAGTTCTAGTAAATTGGAACTTTGTCAGTTCAGTTTTCAGAGTTGAAGTTCAGTTTAGTTCAGTTCAGTGTGGTTTAATTTCACTGCTGAAAGTCCAAACACTGAAAAGCAAATCCATCCATGCGCGAGAAACAAAACTTCACCAATTGACGAAAGTGAAGGAAAAACCTCAAGAGACACCGGGCACAGTTGGGCACGACCATAATAGTTACTTTTTCCTTTTGAGCGAAACACTGCAATCCGTTTGCATACATAATTATGCAACATGAAGGCCGTGGTCCAGACTGTTGATATACTCAGGACCATTTGCTGTAGAATAAAAAAAAAAAAAAAGTTACTTTTGAGAAAAAAAATAAATAAATAAATAAATAAATATATATATATATATATTATTTGCTCAAACAATTCATTTTACTTAAGACCTCAATGTATCATTAGGAGCCACATATTTTAATTTAGTTTTATCTGTATATGTTTTTTAACTCTCAAATTGCTACTAGCCATTGACTTTTGTGCATCTTTTTGAATCAAAGTCCATGGTTTCAGCTAAAAAAACCTATTTGTTGTTGAATATTAATATTTTAGTAGGAATTTCAGACACATCTTGTAAATAAATTAAGAGCATTTTTTGTGAACTCGTTTTACTAACTTCCTATATTTTTATTTAAAAATCTTTGTGCGACTCTTTAGTGAATTCATCTACACTTTGATTATGATCTAATGGTGTAGAGAAATATTTTCAGTGGTTAACTGATTAATTTTAATCCTATATTTTGGCTTCAGACAAGTTTTTTGAAGCAAATCATAGTTTTTTTTTTATAGTGACCAATTGGCTATAGTTTGGCTATCTTTACTACACACTTAAATGTATTGACCTGTGTTCACTTGAAAATCTAATTAAAATATTTACTCTAGGCTGTGTTTTTAGTGAACAGGAGAAGTCTGCTGGTGTCACAGATGTCTGCTGACCCGCTGCATTAAACTTTCAGCATGGTGTTGAAATCTCCATGTCAGAGCCTAGGTTTGGTTACACCTGCACTGAGGTAATACACAAATAAATGTAGTTTAACAATGGCCGTTCTTGCGGAAAAAGCTCTCACTTTCCTACGTGTTCACGCGTTCATCTTCCTGATGGTCACGTATGGCCTGTTTATCGTCATGGGCGCTGTTGTTTTGATGGTACTGGAGCAACCTGAGGAGAATTTGCTGGTTCAAGAAGTCCGTGAGCTGAAAGCTCGTTTTCTGGCGGATAACCCGTGTGTTGAGGAGCGAAGTTTGGATGGTTTGTTAATGGACGTGCTTTCTGCGAGTAAACGCGGCGTGGCTGCACTCCAAGCGGACAGTGACGAGTGTAATTTCGACTTTACGTCGTCGCTGTTTTTCGTCATTACCTTTCTCACGACCACAGGTGAGCAGCGCCTAGATGCGATACAGCTGTGGATACGCATTTTAATATAGCGTAATTTTTGTGACACCGTTCAACAATAGTTCAAATATTTTTTTACATCACTGTAAGGGGTAGATGTCAGAAAAAATACAATTAATAGGTAATTTAATAAAAAATATGAATAATATGTGGTATAATTAATATTGTTTACATTACTGTGA
>CAIGQZ010001108.1:2447905-2477666 GCA_903798205.1 Danio tinwini
AGACAGACAGACAGACAGACAGACAGACAGACAGACAGACAGACAGATAGATAGATAGATAGATAGATAGATTCAACTTTATTGTCATTACACAAGTACAAGTACCGTACAAGGCAACGAAATGCAGTTTAGGTCTAACCAGGAGTGCAATAGCAGCAAGTGCAGGATACAGGTATAAGTTATAAAGTGCAGTTATAGAAAAACTATGGTGATATTTACAAATGGATGTACTATCAACATTATATACAGGTTGTGTTAGCTATGAACAGATTTACAATAGATGGATAAATGTACAGGTTGCTATTAATAATCAGAAGTGTGCAGATAGATAACTGTTATTACAAATGTATATGTACAGTGGGTGTGTACAGTTCAAATAAATGAATCAGTGCAATGAATCTGTGCAATTTTTAAATGTGCAAATGTTAAATAGTGCAGTGATTATGAGGATGGTGGGGTGTATTAGGAGGGCAAAAAGTCAGTGGGGGGCAGAGTTCAAAATGGAGACAGCTCTGGGGAAAAAGCTGTTCCTTAGTCTGCTGGTTTATGTCCGGGGGAGCTTGAAGCACCTGCCGGAAGGCAGGAGAGAAAACAGTCTGTGAGCAGGGTGAGAGGAATCTTTAAGAATACTGCGTGCTCGGTGCAGACAGTGTTTCCTCTGGAGGTCCTCTATGGCTGGCAGTGTGGACCCTGTGATGCATTGGGCAGTTTTCACCACCCGCTGCAGTGCCAAACAAGATTACTTGTATTCATTATTTATACAATTTTGCATCCTCTGTACCTGAATACTGTTAGTTTCCACAGAAAATCAAAAAGCACTTTTTATTGCACTTTGTATTTTTGTTCTGTTGTATTCATCATTTATTATGTTTTATGCAGATACTCTTCTACAAAATAATCCAGATCTAAAATAATGACTTAGTCCCAAATAGAGTTATAAATTATCTTATGAAATTAAATTCATATTGCGATATATTGCAGATAAACAAACCATTGTGATGTCGGTTTTATACAAAATCATGCAGCTCTAACATATAAATAAATAAATAAATAAATAAATAAATAAATAAATATACAGTTGAAGTCAGAATTATTAGTCCTCCTTTGAATTTTTTTCTTTTTTAAATATTTCCCAAATGATGTTTAACAGAACAAGGAAATTTTCACAGTATGTCTGATAATATTTTTTTCTTCTGGATAAAGTCTTATTTGTTTTATTTTGGCTAGAATAAAAGCTGTTTTTAATTTTGTAAAAACCATTATAAGGTCAAAATTATTAGCCCCTTTTAAGCTATTTTTTTTCGATAGTCTACAGAACAAACCATCATTATACAATAACTTTCCTAATTATCCTAACCTGCCTAGTTAACCTAATTAACCTAGTTAAGTCTTTAAATGTCACTTTAAGCTGTATAGAAGTGTCCTGAAAAATATCTAGTCAAATATTATTTACTGTCATCATGGCAAAGATAAAATACATTTGTTATTAGAGATGAGTTATTAAAACTATTTTGCTTAGAAATGTGTTGAAAAAATCTTCTTTTCGTTAAACAGAAATTGGGAAAAAATAAACAGGGCAGATAATAATTCAGGGGGGCTAATAATATATATATTATTAGTCCACACACCTATTAATTTGTTTATTTGACATATATTACATAGTCTTATTGAATAAAGTATATGAGTATTGAATAAAGTTATTAGTGTAATAAATGCGAGTGTATTTTACAAAGTAATACAATCACAATGCTCAGCATTACACTGTACAGGACAGATTTGATTGGCTGATGCAGTGATGGTCATCTGACATCCCCTGTGATGTAACAACTGACCTCAGAACAGTTGTGCGATACTTTTGTTTTAGTGACTGAGCTATTTTTTGGATGTTAAATATGGTTAGTGTTACTAGACTGTCTAGTTAATTCATAGTGTTTGAATTGGGTTATTATCTTCTATTCATTCATTCATTTTCTTTTCAGCTTAGTCCCTTTATTAATCTGTGGTCGCCACAGCGGAATGAACCACCAACTTATCCAGCATATGTTTTACACAGCCGATACCCTTACAGCTCCAACCCATCACTGGGAAACATCCATACACAGTCATTCACTACGGACAATTTAGCCTACCAAATTCCTACCCTGTACCGCATGTCTTTGAACTTGTGGGGGAAACCGGAGCACCCAGAGTAAACCCACGTGAACAAGGGGAGAACATGCAAACTCCATACAGTAACGCCAACTCTTGCTGTGAGCCGTACGTGCTACCAATTGGGCCACCGTGCAGCCCCTATTATCTTATACAGTATCAAAAATGATGAATATGTGTAACATTTATGTAAACATTTCACCACAAGTCTGAATAGTCTAAAACTTGACTTCCTTCGTTCTTGCAGAGTTTTAGAGATTTAGCACAGTGCTTCAGAGGGGCTTTATATCAATGCGTGTGCCATTTCTCAGTCTATTTCTGTGGAGCGCATGACTCTGTCAGCACGCCGCTTGGCCTCTTGCATCCATTCACGCAGCTGCTGCCGACACTGACCTGCAATACGAGACCCAGAGGCCCACCATTCTGCCACTCCACCTTTCCTTTCCTTTATTACCACTTCAGATGCCATGATTACATGCGGAGATATCATTTAGGCTTTTGTCAGTTTGAGGAAATTATTTTATAGAAGCACGTTTATTTAGTTGATCAGCATTTTTCCAGCTGTGCTATTGAGTGATAGATGCTTGGGAAAGGCAAATCATGTTACGTGTATACAGTTGAAGTCACTTGACTTCTAGTTGATCATTTGGTATCAGAAGTGGCTTATATGAAAGGCAAAGGCCTCTAGATTACGCTTATTTTACCAAAATAAAATATGATCATGCCTTCATTTTGAATTATTTAATTAGGACCGTAAGGTCTGACTTTGCTTAGACAAAAGTCTGGTCCTTTAACAGAAATAATGTACAGTATAGAATATAAAGTCATGGTGCAGTGGAAAAATATTTAATATTGTGTATGACTCCCATGAGCTTGGAGGACTGCATCCATACATCTCTGTAATGACTCAAATAACTCATTAATAAACTCATCTGGAATGGCAAAACAAGCCTTCTTGCAGGACTCCCAGAGTTCATCAAGATTCTTTGGATTCATCTTCAATGCCTCCTTCATCTAACCCCTGACATGCTCAATAATGTTCTTGTCTCGTGACTGGGCTGGCCAATCCTAAAGCACCTTGGCCTTCTTTGTTATTAGGAACTTTGATGTGGAGGCTAAAGTATGAGAAGGAGCGCTATCCTGCTGAAGAATTTGCCCACTCCTGTGGTTTGTAATGTAATGGACAGCACAAATGTCTGGATACCTCAGGCTGTTGATGCT
Organism: Danio tinwini; assembly: GCA_903798205.1. Lineage (NCBI taxonomy): Eukaryota > Metazoa > Chordata > Actinopteri > Cypriniformes > Danionidae > Danio > Danio tinwini. The sequence goes on from CAIGQZ010001108.1 coordinate 2,451,275, forward strand.
GCCATCCACTCTGCAGATCTCTCGCACGCTCCCATACTGAATCTAACCCTAAACCAAATTTCTGTGAGAATCTTGGGTCCATGCAGAATCCAATAGGTCTTCTGCAGTATTTGTGATGATTGGGATGCAGTTAATTAGGCAAGTCATTGTACAACAGTGGTTTATTCTGTTGACAATCGAAAAAAAAATGCTTAAGGGGGCTAATAATATTGACCTTAAAATGGTTTAAAAAATTTAAGAACTGCTTTTATTCTAGATGAAATAAAACAAATAAGACTTTCTCTAGAAGAAAAAACATTATTGGAAATACTGTTAACATTTCTTTGCTTCATTAAGTATCACCTGCGAAATATTTGAAAAAGAATAAATAGTTCACAAGATAACTCAATTTTGACTTCAACTGTATATTACCCAATTAAAGGACCTGTATGGGATGAGAGATGCTCAACTGCAGTCATCTGCATGCATAAATAGCGGTTGGTCGTAGCTTGTAATTTTGTGTAATTACATCAATAATACTGACAAAGCAGACATTGTTTTGTTATTGTCAGCTGTTTAAAACAAGCATTCCAGCATATCTGTTGATTAATAACATGAAGGGAAATGGCAGAAAACAAGTTTGAAAATGAGACTTTAGAAGCTAAAAGCATTTCCACAAGGAAATGGCATAGTGTGTGTAAGTTTAACAGCTGATCTGATACTGTTTGTATGAAGAGAAACCACACCCTCCATTTGAGAGAGAGAGAGAGTGAGTTTGATGTACACACTGGGAAAAAGTAGAGCAAGTCTCATGTTATATTTCCCACAAGCACTTAAAGGAAACCCTCCTCACATTTGTTTACATGTTGCGTGTTAATGGACAATCACTTCAATTATACAGTCAATTCATTTTCCTTTGGTCTTAGTACATGACGTAAATACAGAAGAGTCAAGCTTAAAATTATTAAAATTATTTGCTCATTTTAAAGTGAGATGCTAATGGTCTAATCCAATTCAGTGATTTATGCTAAGCTAAGCTAAAAGTGCACCCGACAGACCCAGAGATAGTTTGAATGGATTAAAAAGGGGTAAGGGGAATTGTAAAATATTTCCAAAAATGTGGTGTTCCTTTTAATGTTGCAAAAAATCTATCTATATATTTATTGTTTTATTTATTTGATATTTTAAACATTATATTTAAATATACTTATAATTATTGAAATTATTATTTTTCAATAATTAATCCTTATATTATATATTTTTAAAAATTATATATACTTATAATTGATTTGTAAAATTTGTAACTACTGTATATATGTCAATCACTTAAACATTGATTTATATAACATTATTATCCAAATTATTAAAATAATTGTGAAATAATTGTATAGGTGGCTCAGTGGTTAGCACTGTTGCCTAACAGCACTGGTTCGAGTTCTGACTGGGACAGTAGGCATTTCTGTATGGAGTTTGCATGTTCTCCCAGTGTTTGCGTGCATTTTCTCCAGGTGCTCTGGTTTCCCCCACAATCCAAAGACATGCGGTATAGGTGAATTAAATAAAGTAAATTGATCATAGTGTATGAGTGTGTGTGTGTGTGTGAGTATGGATGTTTCCCAGTACTGGGTTGCGGTTGGAAGGGCATCCATATGCTGGATTGGTTGGCGGTTCATTCCGCTGTAGTGACCCCTGATGAATAACGGACTAAGCCGTAGGAAAATGAATGAATGAATGAAATAATTTCATGTCTGGTCTGTGTGTATTTATATATATATATATATATATATATATATATATCTATATATATATATATGTGTATATATGTATGTGTGTGTGTGTGTGTGTGTGTGTGTGTGTGTGTGTGTGTGTGTGTGTGTAAATTATTCATAACTTTTTTTATCTCAAAACATTTCTGAGATGATTCTTTGTAATCAGTATTGGCCTGTCCTGTTTGTACCCCAAGATAGATCTCACGTTGCTAATTTTATTAACCAAACTATTTTTTCCATGGTGAACCGATATCCTCTCATTACATATACATTACACCCACAAGCAATGTAAGCCTGTTAGAACAAGAGCGAATATATTTGACTTGCTCCAGAACAAGCCTCAGCATTTCACACAATGAGACAGCTAATGCTTTCCTGTATGTGGGTCAGATGAGTAACCTAATAACCAAACTGAGTGCACATGATATCCGTCCTCTTTATGCATATATGGAGACTAACCTCCCTAAAGCAATTCCCTGGGGAATGTCATCTGTGTGACTCCAAATCCTAATTGTATTTTCACTGTTTTATGAGTCTTTTCATATTTTGTAAGCGAGTGGAATATACAGTTGAAAGGATTCTGTTATTTTTTTTTCTTTTTCAAATATTTCCCTATGATGTTTGACAGATCATGGCGATTTTTTACAGTATTTCTAAAAATGTTTTTATGTTTTATGTCTTATTTGTTTTATTTAGTCTGGAATAAAAGCAGTTTTCATTTAAAAAAAAAACATTTGATAACACTTTACAATAAGGTTCATTAGTTAATGCATTTACTAACATGAACTAATCATGAACAACACTTGTACAGCATTTATTAATCATAATTCAACATTCCCTAATGCATTATTAACATCCAAGTTCATGCTTGTTAACATTAGTTAATGCACAGTGAATTAACATGAACTAACAATGAACAACGTTAACTAACATGAACAAATGCTGTAGTAAATGTATTGTTCATTGTTTCTTCATGTTAGTAAATGCATAATGAACCTTATTGTAAAGTGTGACCAAACATTTTAAGGTCAATATTATTAGTCCCCTTAAGTAATATAATTTTTAGATCGTCTACACAACAAACCATCATTATACAATGATTTGCCTAATGAAACTAACTTGCCTAATTAGCCTAGTTAAGCTAGTATAGCTGATTTAAATGTCACTTTAAGCTGAACATTAGTATCTTGAAAAATATCTTAATATTTTAAAATATTATGTCTTGTCATCATGGCAAAGATAAAAAAATGAGTAATTAATGAATCGAGTTATTAAAACTATTATGTTTAGAAAAAATCTTCCCTCCATTAAACAGAAATTGGGGAAAAAATATGCAGGGGGGCTAATAATTCCGGTTGGCTAAAATTCTGACTTCAACTGTGGATGTAATGGTACATGCTCAGTACTCAATCTTAACTATTTGTTAGATGTGATGATAACAGTGTGTATCCAGAGCTTTTTTTTAATCTGTGTCATAATGTTTTTTTTTTGTCATCCGCAGGCAGCCAGACAAACTGCGAGTGGTTTGGACCAGACGAAACAGACGCATCTGCAGCAAGGTGAGAGGAAGATGTGGGTTATTATTGTGGGTTAACGTTTATAGCTTTCAAGTGCTATAAGAATATATGGCTGTGGTTATTTTATCTCAGCCTTCATTTATCATAAACAGAGGTTATCCGGAGTGATACAAATAAAACTACAAGTATATTATTATCATTTAAGGGGGACACAATACAGATAGGGCTTTCAAACCCATTTCAAATTCTAATGCTCAAAAAGTTGATGTTGAAATTTAACAAATGTACAAAACATATTAGATTATGTAATAATAATTTAAAAAACATATTTTTTGTGTAATTACCAATTATTTAATTTTTTATTTATAGTTATGTATTTATTGTAGTTTATGACTGAATAGTATGTTGCTTTCTACACCAGGACATGTATTTTAAATGCAAGATTTTCAGATGTTTCATAAAACAAATCTCAGCATATTGTGGTCATTGTTAACCACACAGAAAGCATTGACAGGTGTTTGCACAGCAGAAATAAACACTCCCTCTTAGCACACACAAAACAGTTGGAGCCAGTGTGATGTCAGAATTTCAACACATGCTGTAGTTTTGTTTGTGTCACAAAAATACAAGACGATTGCACTGATATAGATGAAGAATAATCTGTTACGTTTTACATTTTATTATTATGGACGAGCATGCATAATCATTGTCTAGGCAGTGTTCATGTTAAGACTCATTGTGTAAACATCATGTGTTTGAGTATCACCAGCTGTGTTATTAAATGTCAATGTGTGTTTATCAGCTTCATGGCTGGCAACCGGGCATCAAGAACCCATACAGGGGGACTGTGGTCTGGCAGGCTCCTGAGAGCATGGACATCACCGTCACTCTCTTTAAGGTGCATAAAAACCATCACACATAGATTAACCCTTAAACAGTTTGTGGCAGGTAATGTTTTATCTATTTTTGAAAGCTATAAACTATAAAAAGCTATAAAAAGCTATATATTTTGTTTAAATTTCAGATGTTTTGATAAAAAATAATAAATGTTTCTTGGGCACCAGGGGCCGGTTGCACCAGCAGTGCGCAAGGTAAAACGTAGCCTATTTGTGACTTAAAGGGAAACTAAAGCTGTGTGCAAAATGGCACACTATGCACTTATGCACTATGTACTTATGCACTTACACACTCAACAGTATACTATATGAATGTAGTGTCATCCTAAATGGAGCACTAATGGTTTCTTTTACTAAGCGGAAATTAAACCGTTTCACTGACGGCATTTGACGGTTGCCAAATTAGAGAAATAAATGACCAAAGTACCAAATAATACCTGCCATGAGTATAACCGCATTCACCATAGGGTGGCGCTATAATCACTCTCGTAGGAGAATACTGCTTTCACAATCCAAAATAAATAATCCAACATAAGCGCCCAATACCTCCGCCCCTCTTACTATGTGTCCATCATTCCACACTTTATTTTAACGGTTAAATAAGTGCATCATCCAGGTAATTAAAGTGCACTTATTCTTTTTTGAATTTCAGTGTGATCTCACTACTTACACTATTTATACTACAAAATGGCGTAGAATTGTGAATAAGTATGTGATTTGGGACGCAACTTAAGTTACAACTTGCATATCATATTTTGCGTGTGGAGACGCAGATGCGGTAAACTACAATAACAACAGAGAAAACATGGAGGTGGAAACTAGTCAGTGGTTGACGGCAGAAGTTACCTGCCTGCCTTGCCCTATTGGGAGATGAGTCAATGGAGGACACCATATATAAACCATAGGCGCAAGCTGCGATGACGGCCCTTTCCCTTCTCCTCCTCTCCCTGAAAATCATTTTAAAGTTGAGCGAACTTCGCATATTTCACAGAGCTAAAAGCAAGACAGTTTCTACCGGAAGACCTGATAGTGTAAACGGGGCCTAAGTGTGTGAATAAGAGTGTATGGGTGTTTCTCAGTGATGGGTTGCAGCTGGAAGGGCATCCGCTGCCTAAAACATATGCTGGATAAGTTGGTGGTTCATTCCGCTCTGGCGACCCCTGATTAATAAAGGGACTAAGCCGAAGAAAAATGAATGAATGAAAGAGTTTAATTTTCTTTCAAGGAGTGTTTTGGGTTTATTGTTTCCATCAATTAAAATGAGAATTTCTTCATGACTGAGTTCTTCTTCCTGCTATTTTCTCTTTCGTGTGTAGGATATAAAAAAACAAACAAGTTTAATGTTTTGATAACTTCATGTGTATTTTGTGTGCATTCATGGCTCGCGATGCAGGTATGTGCTTCGTCTGTTTTAGTGACTGACTGTAATGTAATGTGCTATAAAAATGTAATTTGTCATTTTAATTTCATAGGAAAGTTGTATACAGATGCATTAGTTGCAGAATTTTAAAGCAGTTTAAGGATTTAAGTGATTTTTATTGGATATTGCGTCATTCAATGCGACTACGCAAGACTACAGAGAGCTTACGACCTACTACTTAAGGGTTTGTCTTAAGAACATTTGGTGCAACCGAAGTAAAAACTAGTTACTAAAAGTAGCTAAAAACTAGTTACTAAGCCCCTAGCGTGGACTTTATGCTCAAGTTTAAGAAAGAGCTTATGAACAGTTGATGCAACCCTACCCAGATCAGTATATTTGCAGTGTATTTTTATAGCATATTTTGTCATTTATTGTATTTTAAAATATGATAAATGATTTCTATTTCCTGTATATATAGAAATTGGATATAATTTGTGATATATTAAATATATATATTTAATTGTTGCAGACATATTGTTTACATATGTGACCCTGGACCAAAAAACCAGTCATAAATGTAGTTTTCACATCCAAGCTTAATAAATGAGCTTTCCATTGATGTATACTTTGTTATGATAGGATAATATTTAGGCTGAGATACAACTACTTGGAAATCTGGTATATGAGGAGTCAGAAAAAGGACAATATTGAGAAAATTACCTTTAAATGTGTGTAAATGAAGTAACAAAGCACATTACTAATCAAAAATTGAGTTTTTATATATTTACAGTAGGAAAATTACCAGATGTCTTCATGGAACATGGTCTTGATTTAAAATACTAATGATTTTAACTATACAATTCAAATCGATAATTTTGACTCATCAATTATTGCCAAAAATATACCTGTGCAACATAAGTTTTTTTTTTATTTATGACATTTTTCTTGTAGGATCCAAATGCAGATGAATTTGAGGACAAAGACTGGACATTTATCATAGAGAATGTGAGTTTGATTACTTTGTAATCCCAAACTGTAGCTTTGTAATCCCAATCGTTTCAGCATCGATATCGCAATGTGATCATTTGCAATGGTCACATCACAGCATACGCAATGTTGAGCCTGTATTATAATTTATCATTTGCTTGTGTTTTTGAGGCCTATAATGTATAATGATTTTAAAAGTATATTTAGGCATGAGAAATTTAACCATTTGTAACTTTAATAACAGTTAATTTTATTGAACTATTTTTATTTTTATTATTCAATTACTGTACCTAAATTAGGGTTGTCACGATACTGGAATTCGGTACCAATCGATACTGACATTTAACAGCGTCCACTTCCCGCTAACATTTGAGCACATTCTTAAACACTGCTGATTTGCCATTGTGTTGACGTGCTCAACAGAAATGACTGTGATTGGCCGTGAAGGTCACCAGTTCACCGAACTCACTGCTGTTTACTGAGTGTAACCACAGATACACTGGAGCGTTTTAAAGCCGCCATTCATCAGTGGATTGCTCGTATGTCAGCTTATAGACAAACCAGCTGATCGATGTGACTTTGAAAGTGTGACCCCAGTGTCCCTGTATCTGTGGTTACACTCCATTAACAGCGGTGAGTTCGGTGAACTGATGATCTTTATGGCCAATCACAGTCAATTCTGTTGAGCACACGAACACAATGGCAAATCAGCGCTGTTTTTAAAATTTCTGTATCAATTGGTACCAAATTCCAGTATCGTGACAACCCTAACCTGAACACTGTTAGACTCGGAAAACGATAAACGGAAACAGCATTGGTTTGTGCTTGTAGATGTGCTGATTAGAATTTATGCAGATGCATTCCCACTACAGAATCATCCCAATCAATCTAAGCTTATAAATACTTTCCAAGTAGAGATATTTAAGTCATCTGGAGAAGTTGTATTGAAATCACAATAGTTCTCGAAGAATAATAAAATATCACAATGTTAAATTTTTCCAATATCGAGCAGCACTATTTGCAATGCTAACTAAAATGCTAAAAAGTGTGGCCTGCTCCCTCAATTTGTATTTTTGGCTTTGTAATGAGCTCATGTTATCTCAGAAATGGAGTATTTTTGAGTATTTTGTCCTATAAGAGATATCATTTTTGCTAAAGCTTGTCTTGAATTTTGTTCTGATAGCTTTGTTGATGTGTCAGTACACTATGGCTTGATTGTTCAGTGCTCTTTTAAAACATCTAACCCAATCTCATCCCAACATCCACAGGAAACAAAGGGTCACAGAAAAGTTTTAGCGTCAGTGGATGTGAACATGAAGAAGTTTGCGAGTGCGACCCCGGCTCACTTTGACCTGTCGCTTACATTAAAGCCTCTTTCTGTGAAAGTACTGGACGCCACACTCAAGCTCACCTTATCCTGCGTCTTCCTGAAGGAGGGTAAAGCTACGTGAGTTCTGATGTTATCATTGTTACACTATGAGTAAGGTTGGGTGACACTTTGGTTTTTTACTATACCTTTGCCAAACCAATGCTTTTAAAACATGGATGCCTGAAACAATACTTAAAAAAAACAAAAACAATCACAAAACTATTTCAGATGACTTTTTGGTTTCAAATATTTATTTTTGGCATTTTGCCTTTATTATGATAGGACTGTAGACAGTAGTAGCTGACAGGAAGTGAAGTTAGAGTCAAAGGCTGTTTCTCAATTCCAAGAATGCAGAGAACGGACTTGCGTTCTTGTGGAGACCGGTCTTGTCAGGTGTCCTTAGAAGAACAAACTCGGGAGACCGCAAGAACAGAGAACGCGTAAATTCATTCATACAACAATTTATTGTTTTTCCCCTTTTCAAAATATATACTCTGCATAAAAACATTATAAAATATACATTGCACAATATAAGTAAAACAGATTTTAATATGAATTTTAGCAAATAAACCTTAATGGGTTTATTCCTTCATTAAGATGTCCATGGTAATGTTTATATTCACTGTTTCATTTAGGGAAACTCCTAAAATAAATAAGTCATATCTCTGAACTTTAATAATAATCTATATAAAATGCTGCTCTTTCCACCTCCAGTAGCAGTGACTTCTGCGACTTCTCGAGGGAGTTCGGTGCTCAAGTCTGCACCCATGCGTCCTCCGTTCTTGCGGTCTTGAGTATTGGAACAGAACTTTGGCAGCTGATGATGACGTTACACGAGAACAAGAGGACACAAGACCGCTGAAGAACGCATATTGAGAAACAGCCAAAGATTCAAACTCGGGACACCCACTGCATATGCCAGTGCACTGAGCACTAGCGTATTGTCTCTGACAGAGAAAAGCTAAAAAAGATATAACTAAGTTAAATACTAGATTAAAAGCACATCATAAATTCACAATAAAACACAAGCCATTTTACACAGCTACAATAATTAACACTAAATAATAGTAACAATAACAAAAAAGTAGTCTGTGTTTACGGTAGGCAACAAACCAGCTTCAAATTTACCTGAAACTTTTGCAATATGACCATATTTGCTTACTCAGGCACAAAATAGACATCTCTTGATCACAAAAAAACTGGTGTAGCTTTAATAAGAAACAATGAAAGTTCTTACAGTAAAGACTATGCAGTGTTATATTACATTGAATATTCATTTCTGTTAACTAAGTACTTGAAACTTGATTAAAATACTAAAAGTGGGATTTTTTTATTCTATTGCATTTGTCAATAATTTTGAGAACTTTGAGAGCTTGTTTGTCACTAATATCAGTTACCCTAGTACCCTAGTAATCTGCTGTGTTATGGAGAGTTGTGAAATTTTATGGACTCTACAATGTAGGTATAATAGCAGCCACAATTGCAGAAAATATACTTTTAATATACACTGACTGGCCACTTTATAAGGTACACCTGTCCTACTGCTTGTTAACGCAAATTTTTAATTGGCCAATTACATGGCAGTAACTCATGGTCAAGACGATCTGCTGCAGTTCAAACTGAGCATCAGAATGGGGAAGAAAAGTGATTTAAGTGACTTTCAGCGTGGCAGGGTTGTTGGTGGCAGATGGGCTGATCTAAGTATTTCAGAAACTGCTGATCTACTAGGATTTTCACGCACAACCATCTCTAGAGTTTACAGAGAATGGTCCAAAAAAAGAGAAAATATCTAATGAGCGGCAGTTCTGTGGGCACAAATGCCTTGTTGATGCCAGAGGTCAGAGGAGAATGGCCAGACTGGTTCCAGTTGATAGAAAGGCAACAGTAACTCGAATAACCACTCGTTACAACCGAGGTATGCAGAAGAGCTTCTCTGAATGCACAACACGTCCAACCTTAAGGCGGATGGACTACACAGCAGAAGACCACACCAGGTGCAACTCCTGTCAGCTGAGAACAAGAAACTAAGGCTACAAATTACACAGGCTCACCAAAATTGGACAATAGAACATTGGAAAAATGTTTGCTGGTCTGATGAGTCTCGATTTCTGCTGTGACATTCTGATGGTAGGGTCAGAATTTGCCATCAACAACATGAAAGCATGGATCCATCCTGCCTTGTATCAATGTGTTAGGCTGGTGGTGGTGTAATAGTGTGGGGGATATTTTCTGGGCACACTTTGGGCCCATTAGTACCAATTGAGCATCGTGTCAATGCCACAGCCTACCTGAGTATTGTTGCTGACCATGTCCATCCCTTTTTGACCACAGTGTACTCATCTACTGATGCTACTTCCAGCAGGATAATGCGCCATGTCATAAATCGTGAATCATCTCAGACTGGTTTTGTGAACATGACAATGAGTTCACTGTCTTCAAATGGCTTCCACAGTGACCAGTTCTCAGTCCAATAGAGCATCTTTGGGATGTGGTGCAACAGGAGATTCACATCATGGATGTGCAGCTGACAAATCTGCTGCAACTGCGTGATGCTTTCATGTCAATATGGACCAAAATCTCTGAGGAATATTTTCAGTACCTTGTTGAATCTATGTCACAAAGAATTAAGTTTAATCTGAAGGCAAAAGGAGGTCAAACCCAGTACCAGTAAGGTGTATCGAATAAAGTGGCCGGTGAGTGTAGATCACTTAAAAAAAAATTATTAATATAAACTTGCGGGTCTGTCCGCTACACCACTGGCCTAACATTGTTCTATTTAAGTCACTGCTGACATTTTGTGGAGTATCTTTAAGTAAATAAAACTTACATTATTTTATTAATCATTTTCCTCATATGCCTCCACATTGAGGCACCAAAATCTGCTTTTTTATTCTGTTCAAGTACATATTGGTTGTATAGGTACTAGTGCCATGTTAAACATGGCAATTGGTTTTATATGTCATGTACTAAAACAGAAAATGCACTCACTATTTACTAACCCTAAAGTGTTTCCAAACATTTAGGACACATTAGATTAGTCAGTATTGAATCCCTATCTGGAGCTAATCTAACAAAATAACTTATAATAACGGTCCAATATTAGTACACCCAAATTTATATGTTAGGGGAAAATTTTTAATTAAAAATAGAAAAATAGCCAAATTCAAGAGAAACAAAAAACATATACAATTTTGTTGACATTTTGTAGTTTGTAATGTTTTTCCAATATTTCGCATGAATTTAAATGTATAATCTTTCTATTTCAAAAGATGTTTTGTGACAAATATAATCATTTTATATTAATATTTAACAACAATAATAATAATATTATTATTTTAATAAATATATTTGTTTAATTAATATGTTTTGTTCAAACGCACTAAAATATATGACCTATATTCACTGAGAAAATGTTAAAATGGGGTGTACTCTTTTATGTTAAACACTGTACATCTAGGATAAAACAATGCTTATTTTGGGCTTTAATAAATAATCATGATCGCAGCATTGACCAAAATAATCAAGATTATGATTTTTTGCACCTTAATCAAACAGCTCTAAATTATAGGCACATTCACATTGCATTGTAATAGGCTTCATCACACAGTGACAAATACTTGTATATACGTCACAGATCTAGAGTTTGTTTTAGTAAGCCAGCAAATAGTACAACAAGATTACCTTTACTTATCTTTAATAATATGTTGTTTTCTGTGTTTAGTGATGAAGACATGCAAAGTCTTGCGAGTCTGATGAGTTTGAAGCAGTCAGACATTGGAAACCTGGATGACTTTAATGACAGCGATGAAGAGGAGGACAGAAGACTGAGTGCAGCGGTGAAAAATGCCACAGCAGTAATAGGTAATGTCGACATGCTTGCACAGACATTTGGAAACAAGTTTAGAAACAGGCATTTCCTGTTCTGAAAGGGCTATTTGCAGTTTTTTATGCGTTGTTTCCTGGTTTTAGGTTCATTTGCTGTGAGGCAGATAACCTGGTGGTTGTTTGCTATTTTTGGCAGTTTGGTAGATACGTGTTAAATAAGCGTTTGTGCAAATTTTATGTTGTATTTCAGATTTAAACATTTGCAAACATACAGTAGTATCTCAGTTTTTTTTCTCATTTTTACAATAAGTGAAGTTTCACAAACTAATTTCGAGAGGAGCACGTGATATGATTGAGCATGTCTGGCTTCTCATCTGTAATCAGTAATAATCCAATCAGAACGATCCAAGCTTACTATATATGGATCATGTTCTCCCTACTGCTCTATCTTCGTTTGGAAGAATCCCCCCTTCCACCCCATCTCCTCCTTTTCCCCCCTTTTTTTTAAGGGGAGCTCTCGAGACCTACCTGATCTCGGATCCCCTGATATGCTTATTGACCGGGCGGGAGCCTTGAGCTCAAGTATCTCCGAGCTCAGGGTTCTCTCCCAGGAAAGCATGCCAAACCTGCTTAAATGCTAAGCATATCTAAGTGGGAACTCTTGAATGATATTTTTGTTAAAGGGATAGTTCACCCAAAATGTACTCTCTATTTACTCACCCTAAATTGGTTTCAAATCTTGATTTGTTGAGTTTTATTTTCTATGAAACAAAAAAGATTTCTTAAATTAACGAAAGCTGAAAATTTCATTTGTTTCATTTTTTTATGTACATATCTTGTTAAACACAAAAGAAGCTATTTTGAAGAAAGCTGAAAACCTGTAACCATTGTTTGACTTCCGTGGTAGGAAATTCACATACTTGTTTCATTTCTTGTTAAATACAAAAGAAGATATTTTGACGGAAGCTGAAAACCCTTTAAATGTTGTTTGACTTCCATACTACAATGATCCCTTGTTATTCACGGAAGTTACAATCTAAAAATATACCGCAATAGGCAAAATCCGCAATTTATTTTTTTACAAATATTATAGATGTTTTAAGGCTTTAAAACCCCTCACTACACACTTTATACACTTTTCTCAGGCAGGCATTAACATTTGTACACTTATCTCTCTTGTTTAAACACTCTCAAAGTTCAAACCTTCGTAGAAAAATACATCCAGTATTATAGAAGGAAATCAAAGATCAAAACCATTTGATCTTTGTTTATTTATTCCGTAATGGCGCCCTAGAGCCGCGTAACTTCTACCTTCCTTTAGCATGTCCAGAAGTTCAACTTTTTGTGCAATGGTTAGCATCTTCCTCTGCTGTTTGGGTGCTACTGCAGGTGCCTTTGTTGGTGCAGAATGTTTTGTCAACATTGTGGGGAGAAAACTTGCAAACATACAGTCCAGTACTTCAAAGTCACACTGCTAGCGATCGAAGATTTATGTCAATTTAGCAAGCTGACTGCATTCTGTACTGTACAGGAGACACAGCACGAAAGAGATTGATTGACAATGGTCTACAGCCAGTCAGGACACAGAACACAATGCGCTAATCAGGACGCAGAACACAATACACTGTAAAAAAAAAAAAAGTATGTCAAATTGCACAAAAAAAAATCTGTGAAACTGTGAGGCCGCAAAAAGTGAACCGCGTTATACTGAGGGACTACTGTATTTTGGAATCGATGGAATTGCTCCTCAGTGTTTGGACTCTCAGTAGTGATTATTAAACCACACTGAACTGAGCTAAAATAAACTGAACTTAAACACTGAAAACTGAACTGACACTGTTTCAATTCACTATAAACTTCTATGTGAAGCTGCTTTGACACAATCTACATTGTATAAGCGCTATACAAATAAAGATGAATTGAATTGAATTGAATATTTTAATTTCCTACCATGGAAGTCAATGGAGGCTGGTTTCTAGCTTTCTTCAAAATATCTTCTTTTGTGTTTAACAAGAAAAACAGGGTTTAAGCTAGTAAAGGATGAGTAAATGATGTCAGAATGTTAATTATTGAGTGAATATCCCTTTAATTATGACTTTGTCCTTGTGGCTTGGCTGGTTTAGGACTGTCTTGGATAAATTAAAGGACATAAAAATGGGCAGTATGTGGCAGCAATCATTAATAAAAATTTATTTTAAAATGAAGCGGCCCAGCATGCATTTTTTTGTGTTTAAAGGCAGTCTAATAGACATCTTAACATAGATATATTGGATAAAACAAGGCTAAATTTGGGTTTTGGGAACAAAAATAATCCGTATTATGATTTTTGCCATTTTATAAGGTCATTCACATTGCACTGTTGGTGAAGTTTTAAACTCTCACTATGTGTTTTTATTTTTATTTTGCGAACATGAGTACATGTAACATGATTGATAATGCCAGTTTCCATATTTAAAATAAAAATGACAGTAATATTGTAGAGTAGACTATAACTATTGCAATCCCCTAGTTCAAATTGCAGTCCAATTTTTTTATTTTCTCAGATGGTCTTTTCTTTTTCATTCTTTGTTCTGTCCTGTCTGTGTTCAGCTCCTCTTCCTCCTGCTAGGAGAATACATGACAAGGCCTGGAGACCTGTTGTAGACTCAGACACAGGTAGCAGAATAACTGCTATGGCTTCTTTTTCCACCCCTCTAAATCATTTTTTTCATTCCTTTACAAAAGATTTAGTATTTTAGGTCATGATATAATTGTCTAATATTCTAATGAGGTGCTGTGGGCAGTTCCTGATTGGTAAATACTTTACTCACAATCAAGGAGGCACTTATTAAGAAATTTGCCACTGTAATCAAGATTAATTAGCATTATTTGTTTTACGGTGAGCCTTATGTGCAAATAATTCTTGTTTAATTCATTGTTAATAAAATGCCGGGACCACTTATATAATTATATATAATATAATTCAATAATTGTTTTTTTTTTTGTTATAATGCATGTTTGGTTTTACATTCTATTGTTTTATGTTATATTATATAGACACAGTGTATACAAGTAAATATACAGTAAATTGTCATTCAGTTTTTGAGGCATATTTCTTGCAATAATCACTTGATGACATTAAAACACACAATGTTACTTAATGCTAACAATTATTTAATATGCAAAATACTTATAAATTAATCAGTACTAATTCATTGAAATTATAATGTTAATGCTCTGGCATGACAGACCTCTAGGTTTTACTCATTTGTAAGATGTTTGTAATAATTATAAATATAATAAAATCATGTATGATTATTTTTCTTTTAAATATTCACTATTATATTTATGTTACACTATTCAAAGTATGTATACATTTCCTATTGTTTATATTTTGTATTTGTATTATTTTATACAAACAATGCATATTTTTGCACAAATTATGTGTAAACTTAAAAAAAAAAAGAAGTTTTTGTACCATTTCAATGGGGTATATGCACAGAGACTTTTAATTTTCAGTCAACTGGCTCAGGTGCATTCGGTAATCTGACATGCCATTACAAAATCGCTGTGTTTAAGATCTGAAAAAATTTAAATGAATGATCTTTACTGCCTGATTAAAATACAGTATAAAGCGGGTCTCAGACCGGACAAGAAACACAGCATTAAATTCTATTGTTCCGCGCCATGTCTTTAAAATATGGAAAGTTATTTTACCACAGTATTTTCAATGGAGTTTCTGCACTACTGCTCTTGAAGACGCTTGTGTTTAAACTCTCTTTCATCTCATTTAAGGCTTGAACAACTAAATGAATGCCTACATCTATTCACCTGTTTATATTTTAATTACATTACAACATCAATGCTGTAAAAGTAACCTTATGAAAGGAGTCACATGGTAACCTTTTACCGTGTATCTTGTATTTTACTTTTAAAGTTAATAATAGGCTGAAAAACATTGATTGTGCATGTACCCCATTCTTGTGTAATACACATCAAAGTTAATGTCATGAACAGCACACAAACCTTTTAGACTTAATTCATTCTTGAATAAATTATTTAGCTTCCGATATTACAAAGAAGCTAAGAAATATGTTATCAGAATAATGCCTTTCCTACCCAGTGTTGCTAAGCAGTATATAGATAGACTCTAGGATTGATTATAGGCCTGTTTTGCATCTGTCAGAACGTGGGTGAAATTGCATAACACATTCCCATGACCTCAGCATACCAGTGGTCATGTGTGTGTATGAGAGAGAGAGAGTTTATCTGACATCTGCATCTCTTTGCTTTCACTTACTCATTTTCTTTTCTTCAGAATTATTCCCTGCTCATTTCAGTTCCTCATCTTTTTTTAGGCCTTCTACTTCTTCTTTAGTAGCCATACTCATTCACTAACTTCCTCTGTTTTTTTTCTGTTCCTCTTCACAATCATCATCATCATCATTACTTTCAGCTCATTCTGAACCGGACCGGATGAGCTGTTCCTTCATTACTCCTAACGCTCCTCTCCAGTACCGTCCTCTGTCTTTTGACCCTTCTGTCCTGCCTCTCGCCCCGTCCCGTTTCCAACCTCTCCATGTGGCCACCAGTGTCCCGCAGACACGGCCGTCCCAGTACGCCTTCACTATACCTGCATTTGCACGCGCTCATCCACCCGCACTGCCCAAAATCTTCCAGCCGCCAACAGGCTCAGGTACAAACACTCATTTACCTGAAGCTGGTCCCCATCCACTCCACTGTATGCATGCTCATATCTTAAAGATCATCCACAAACTCACTCTTCTGTGGGATTACTTAAAGGTGCATGAAATCATTAGTTATGACAGGCTTTATATGGAGTAAATAATGGTATTCAAACCCAATTTTTATGACTATTATAAGCTTTATATATTTTTCCGTTCAACAGTTTGGGATCAGTAAGATTTTAAATTAGCATTTCACATTAATTTGCATGCACTTTGGAGTTTTTTTTTTTTGCACGATTTAATGGATTTAGTAAATTTAGACAAGGCAATGATGTACAGTGATTTAAAATACATGTATTCATATTTTTTTATTTACTTCAGTTTTTAATGCCACATGATCCTGCAGAAATCATTATAATGTGCAGATTTTGATTATTACTGTTATTATTATTTTATTATTATTATTATTATTATTATTATTTGTGCTAAATATATGAATGAAATTACTGCTTGAATGCATGCATGCTCATTTTTAAACAATATGAATTATTTGTGGAACTTGTAGAAATGTTATTCTTCTGAAAGACACTTCACTCCTTGATTCATTAAAAGAATAGAGCATAACAGCTGGATTCCTGAAGTGAAATCAATTGAAATTGATTTTAACCATGAGAATGTTGTAATTGATTAACAGTCACTGATCAGCCTTTAAAGATAGATATTCTTTAGCTAATAGATTGCATACACATTTGCTGAACCCATCTGTTTACATTAATTCAGTAACAGAATACTACATAATACATGATATCAATAGCTCCACCTACTCACATGAATATCCCATGATGTTCTTTTCGTCATTAAAACCATTAAGTAGCCTTGTACCTTTTTTTTTGTCTGATTTTCATTGCATATACCAGGAGTCTCAAGCTGCCGGCCCCCTTCCTCTAGCCCGCAACTGACGTAAAAAATATAACGAGATTCGGCCCAACAACACATATATTTTTGAATCACTATCATTGTGCAGTCGCCTATAGACCAAACACCATGTTTGTAAACATGCAGGATACGCGCACAGGGAGGTGGCAGAAAAAAAAAAAAGAGTTTAAACACAAAAGAAGAAAGCTGGAAACCTGTAACTACTGACTTCCATAGTATTTGTTTTTCCGTTGATGGATTCAATGGTTACAGGTTTCCAGCTTTCTTTAAAATATATTTTTTGTATGTTCAACAGAAGAGAAAAACTCATAAAGGTTTAGAGGCACTTGAGGGAGAGTAAATAGTGACTACATTTTAATTTGTGGGTGAACTATCACTTTAAATGAAGACTGGTTAAAAATCCTTATGTAAAACAACTTCCAGAACAACGCCGCTTGACTTTTGGAAGACACTGGTCTCACGGTTCAGTTCGGTTTTGATTATCGTGCTATCGATTCGGTTCAATTCAATATCACTGTGCATTGACGATGCTTTCCATACATAATTAGGTTTTTTCTTCACAACACATAAAAAAGTATTAAAATCTATAAATATATTAATATTTATATATTTTTTGTAATACAATTTTGTCCTTTAATACAAGCAGATATATGAACTGTAACTTTAATTTTACTTGCTCAAAGAAAACACTCTTTTTGAATGTTTTAGACAAAACTTCAATACGTGCACAGAAAACAACATGAGCATTTATAGCAAATAAACTAAGATAAATATTATCCTGCTTGCTTTTTAAGCACTGTCAAGCGAGTTCTTACACTCCTATGATTGGTCATTGTCTTCACCTGCTCAACAGAAAGGGCTGCGATTGGCTCTAAAAATGAAATCGATGTTCACAGATGAGTGACGCGAGAAGAACAGCCACCTCCACACTCTATATACGCATAATACTCGGTTATCACAGGTAATCCGTAATAGACGCAGTTAAGAAAACTCACACCACAGGCATGCTCATGTCTGGATCCAAGAGCTAAGAGGAGAGGAAAAGTTACCTCACAAACATGCCAACGGGTCAAATGTCCAAAGTGAGGGAGAGAGAGGCAGAGATGGAGTTTTACAGCATTTCTCCCTAGTAGTAAAATAGCGGCTTCTGCTGTACCTTCTTCAATGTTAAAGACTGTCCAGCAAACCCATAAGCAGTGAATTGTGCACAATTATCTGCTTTTTAAGTAGTAGGAGCGTTTTATTTACTCGCCCTCGCCTCCTTTGCCTTAATATTTTACTGCGACATAGCGCATAGGAGATAAATGAAGTCAGTACCTAATAACCAGTTATGATCTGTTACTGAATTATCTGTTACCTTAATTTTAATCTGTTACTGAACCGATACCGAATTGTGTGCATCTGCATCTTGCATGGTGCATTGAAGAAATAATAAATTTTGACACTCCTAGCGTCTGTTCAAACAGGCAACTTCCTGATCCCCACAGTAACCACCGTAGAACCTTGTGAATTTTATCATCAAGCTAGCTCTAAATTAAGCTCTTGACTTTTAACATTTTTGCCCTGTCATAACTTTATCTAATGAATCTTTATTTACTTCACTTAATGAGTGATTTTTGTTGTTGAATCTTTTAAAGCACAAACCTCAACATGTTTACAAAAACATGTCCCCCCTCTGTCTCTCATCATGCTATATATTTTTTCTTTTAAGTTGCCGTATCTGTCACTCAAAGGCCGCCTGGAGGTCTTGCTAACTCTGAGTTAACAGAGAGCAGTCGATCTGCTGAAGGTGGTGTAGTTCCTCACCCACAGCCACTCTCTTTTCTTCCTGGGATTAGTACACCCTTCTCTCTGTCTTCTTCTCAATCCTCCCCATCCCCTCAGCAGACTACACTACCTGATGTACCCAAGAGAGGTAAAGAGGGCTCCCTGCAAGTCAGAATAGATGGTTGATGTCCACCTTAATTTTAATGTCTTCATAAAACATTTTTTTGTGATGCATGTTTGAGTGAAATGGCTTCTCTAACTAAACAAATGCATGCAGGAGGCTTTATTTTTGTTTATGGATTATTGATTGGATGGTTGTGGTTTGCTATTGGTGGGTCCATGTGAGTAACAGGTTGATTCCACCCTTGTCCAAGTGAACGTGTCCAAAGAGAAGAGTCTTTATAAAGTGGGAGGGGAAGGTATTTTGATTAAAGATTATGAGAGCACATGAATTTCCAAAAATATGTACACAGATTACTAAAATATTGCAATATACTATAATAATAATTGGTTTTATTACAGTTAATTGAGATATACATGTTGCTGTTTTGAAATTGCAAAGTGGAATTTGGTATTATATTTATTTTTATGATATTATTTTAACTCTGATAAAATAGTTGGGTTAAAACTCCCCCAACACATAACCCAACTATAGGTTATTATAGCACCTTCCCAACTATGGGTTATTTTAACCCAATGCATTGGGTTACATAATTTAACCTAATGCATTGGGTTATTTTGATTAAATATTTTTTTATTCTGGTATTACTATTGCGGTAACACTTTACAATAAGGTTCATTAGTTAATGCATTTACTAACATGAACTAATCTTGAACAACACTTGTACAGCATTTATTAATCATAATTCAACATTCCCTAATGCATTATTAACATCCAAGTTCATGCTTGTTAACATTAGTTAATGCACAGTGAATTAACACGAACTAATAATGAACAACTGTATTTTCATTAACTAACGTTAACTAACATGAACAAATGCTGTAGTAAATGTATAGTTCATTGTTTGTTCATGTTAGTAAATGCATTAACTAACATTAACTAATGAACCTTATTATAAAGTGTTACCACTATTGGTACTATTACTAGTACTACTATTAATTTTATAATTATGACTGTGTAAACAAATAACATACAGTATTCAAAAGTATTGAAAATGCTTTTTTCCATTACATTTTAGTTCCAGACACTTTTGTTAAAATAAATCAAGAATCACAAACAATGAAGAAACAGAACAAAGTACAGGCAGTTATAAACTGTGCAATCAGAAAATCATGTGCAGAATATGGAGTTCTGTGTGCTGTAGAGACTGTCCAGCAGATGCAGCAGGCTTCACTCAGTGTCTACAATGCACAATACATTTTAACCACATCCAAACGCTTCTAAAAGATGGTCTTGGATGGTAAAACAGATATAAAAACACGACACGGTGAGGTAATTTGATAAACAACAACAACAACAATATTATTGCATTATAGCTTAAATAAACTTTATAATGCAAAAACAACATTACGTTTTCATAATAATACAGCTGTTTTGTGTCAATGAAATCAGTTGACTGTTGAAATTCACATTTTTAACCCAACTGGTTGCTTTATTAAATAAATAACCAAATAAAGAGTAAAAATTACTCAACAAAGCACCAATTTTTTAACTCAACCATTGGGTTAAATAAATAACTCAAAGTTCTTTAGAGTGAAGTTATTCATAAAGACACAGGTATGTAGTGCAAATGCTTTTAGTGTTTACTGGATTTTGTTGTACTTCTAGTGGCTAATAAATCAAATTTCTTGCATAATTAACAGTAATAAAATCTCACTTCTGTGTTCAAATATAAGGTGGATGGTCTTAGGTTGATGGATAAATCATTGCTTGCATGTAGCTTGGAACTGTGCAATATGTTTTTTTTACTTTTTATCCATAAAAAAGGCCTCAGTAATTCAAGCAAAGTCAAAGATTGATGTGGTTTAAAAGGATAATGAATTAACCCATCATTTATTTACCTTCACCCTTCCTTCTTTAAACCTTTTTGAGATTCTTTCTTCTGTTAAATGCAAAAGAAGATACTTTGAAGAAAGCCGGAAACCTGTCACCATTGACTTCCATAGTGTTTGCTTTTTCTTCAATGGAAGTCAACGGTTACAGGTTTCCATCTTTCTTCAAAATATTTTCTTTTGTTCATTTTTGAGAAAGAAACTCAAAGAAGGTTTAATAAAAGTGAAGGGTGAGTAAATGGTGACAGAATTTCCAGTTTAGGGTGAACTATCCCTTTAATTGGAACAAAATCATGCCAAAACTAAATGCGCAGATCTCATTTAAACATCTACATCGCTATTACCAGATGCTTTGCTAACTGCTGTTTTCTCACCGCTGGATTTTTAGTTGTGTGTTTATTTAGTTTGAGAGAAAATATGCTGCACGAATATAAATAGTTATGCTAGTATATTAACTGATGCTGTCATATTATGATCTCCATTTCACCTCTAAACAAAAAAATACTTTGCTTTGAGTATATTTGTGGTCTTAATGTTGCATCTTATCCTTGCTTCCATTCGGTCTTGTTTTCTTCAATTTTCTTCTTTCTGTTTAATCATTTTCTGCCCTGTCTTAGCCTCCTTTCCTGCTGCTCGTAGCAAGACCTGGAGACCACACAGTTTTCCCTCTTCAGCCTCCACCCCTTCTACTTCTGACCCCTCCTCTTTTGATTTTGGCCCCTCCTCTCATGGTTTAATGACTCTAGCTGGACCACAGCCCTCAAAAATATATCGTGCCTCATTGGCTGAGCCAGGCTCCGCCCTCACGAAACCTACAAGCATGCCTTCTGCCACAGAGAAAGGTACATGGGACAGATTTTTTACAATTCATTTTTCTAAATGATGCAAATTGCTGTTAAAGGATCTGTGTAATAAAATAGTTTTATCGTTTAGAAATAGTCCATGTCTTTCGCTTTTGAGGACATTTGTTTACTTTGGAAAGATTTATGATTTTGAAAGAAGACTTGTATGTACCCCAGTGTTGTATTTATTTGAAATACAGTTAAAATAGTATTTTTGTAAAATAATAATAATAAAGTTTAAAAGGATAGTTTAAATAAAATTTAGTCTAAAAGTGATACAGCCATGGATGGGTTAGGTGTAGGCCTTAATAAAATGAAATTTATTGTGCAATTTATTTATTCATTCATTCATTTAATTTTTGGCTTAGCCTCTTTAGTAATCTGGGGTCGCCACAGAGGAATGAACCACCTACTTATCCAGCATATGTTTTACGCAGTGGATGCCCTTTCAGCTGCAACCCATTACTGGGAAGCATCCATACATACTCATTCACACTCATACACTACGGACAATTTAGCCTACCCAATTCACCTGTACCACATGTCTTTGGACTTGTGGAGGAAACCTACGCGAACACAAGAAGAACATGCAAACTCCACACAGAAACACCAACTGACCCAGCCGAGACTCGAACCAGCTACCTTCTTGCTGTGAGGCGAGAGCGCTACCCATTGCGCCACCGCATTGCCCAGCATTATTTAAATTAGATTTTTTTTTTGCAAAACTCTGGAAGCAATTGGACTTTTTACCTGTATTGTCACATGTTTTGTTTTATTGAATACATTATTGCAAAAATTTATTTAACTAGTATTTACCCAGACTATGAATAATAGTGAGTTTACTCCATCTGTCATGGAAAGATAAACCAAACCTGCTGGCCTCCTAAATTATAAATACAGTCTGCCTCTAATCGTCAATAACAAACAGGCACAAAATAAAAGCTATATCAAACGCATTCATGGGGCCATGAATCAACAGTTTTACCCCCCAAAAAAATTTTTTCAATCATTATTCTAACATTACAATCTATGCTAACCATTTTTCTTTTTTCTCTCCCCCCCCCCTCCCCCTCTGTTCTGTATTTATGCACACTCACTGTATCATTGATCAACCTTAATCAATGACCAACCTAATCATGCTCCCCTCCAGCATGTTGGCAGAAAGAGTGGAGATCTCCAAAGCTGCGGCCTGCTTTGTGTCCTGCTCCATCCACAACCTCACAACTTACTAACCAGCAGCTTCTCCCTGCACAAACACATACTCTAATGCATGTCCCCATTCCCACACTCCCTTCATCCCAGACAATGCAGTTTCCCACTGTAACTCCAAATCCTGATCTAACATCTTCCAGTGTTGCTCCCTCCACTGAGATCCTCAGCCCTGTTTTTGTCCCTCAAACACTGCCATCCTCCATCCTCACTCCTCCTCCAGCATCCTTTGTTTCTGGCTCCATTGCTCCTAGTTCTAGTTCTCCATCTGCCCCTTTTCCCTGTGGTTCTGCTCTCCTGTCATCTCCTCCTCCCCCTGTTTCTGATGCTCCGCCGTGTCCCACTTCTGATGTTGGTCCTGTGGTCATCACTCCTGTTGTCTCCGATATAGGTAGAGAGAGAAAATATACTCTCGATGACTATTTTAAATCTGTCTGCATGTGTTAAACTAACGTGATGAGCCATTTTCATCTTAGAAATTTAAGCTCCCGTATCGAATGTTATCACTCGATTGAATGGTCATTATCAGTGATTATCAGCCGATAGATATGGGCCAGTAGGGGTCTTCTGCTCCTATTAGTTGGCTCAGAAGGCTATCATCCATCGACATGGTTGATCAACTATACTAATACTAAGGCCCCTTTTACACTAATGCGTTTTCGTTTTAAAACGCAAAAGTTTTGCTACGGTTACGCCATCCGTCCACACTACGCCTGAGTTTTCGAGCCCCAAAAACGGAGCGTTTTGAAAATGCTGGAGAGGTCGTTTTCATTCTAAAACGTTGCTGCTTCTTCTCAGTGTGGATGGGGGGAAAACAGAGACATCTGAAAACAGAGGCGTGGCTGCAGACATTCACTACCTGATTGGGGCTTTTGGATCATTGCGTATCCTTCCCTTATTTGTCAAGCCCCTATCACATGACCATAATGCTACCTGATGACGGCAGACCAGCCTTCACTGTAAACAACAACATGGACACAGAAATGGGAGCGTTGTTTGCACTTTTGTCCGTTTCAGGCGCCATTCTGCAGTTAAACTCTGCTTTTTTTTTACTACAGCAGCTGCATATATTCGCAAGAGGCAAGTTATTGTTTGAGCACTCGCTAATCGCTTGCGTTCATCGTTCAACCAGCTTTTGTTGACTAACAATAAACAAATGCCGCGCGAGACACATGCTTCCTTTTTATACTTGGACGCGCATGCCCAGAGTGAGCGAATGGTCACGTGATATACGTTTTTGGTGGAGTAGTGTGGACGGAGATAAGTTTAAAAACGCTAGATGAAACGCTAGATTGGACGTGGATAGTTTTTGATCTAAAACGCTGTTTCAAAACGAAAACGCATAAGTGTAAACGGGGCCTAAGACAGATCTGTTTTTACATTACCATTGGGTTTAGAGTTGGCGTAGGGGTGGACGTTAATAAAATACAATTAATGGGAAATTTTATAAATAATATAAATAATTTTCGTTAAATTCTGTTCGCAGACGTACAGTATGTGATTTATAGCTGGTTAACCATGTGGATAGATGATAACAGCCTTCTAAGCCTACTAGTAAGCACAGAAGGCCCCTACTGGCCCATATCTATCAGCTGATAACCACTGATAACCCATTCAATTGAGTGATAACGTTTGAATCGGCTGGTTAAAGATGAAAAAAATCATCTGCAGTATGAAATGATTTTGGATGTCTTTTTTGTGGAGCGTGAATATTGTGAAAACCTTAATCCTCGCTGTGTAAATCAACCATGGCCCGTTTTTTATTTAGCAATAGCAATGTCATTTATTTATTTGTCCTCTTGATGTTCCAGATGCTCCCAAGGACAGATTTTTAATTACCAGATTTATCTATCGACAGTACATATAGCCTAAAATTTAAGTAAAATTAGATGTGTGGAAATAATAAATTTATATAATCTAGTTTCAAATGAACAATAATCTACATTTAACTGAAAAGTTATATTCTTTGGTTTTAATTACATAATTTTATTAACAGCCCAGCTATGAGAGGCATTAACCTTTGTCTTTCTGATTACTGGCTGAGACAATGTGATGCAAATGCTATGAGCAGGTTTCAACCACTCAGCCTTTGTCTTAGGGTGATACTTTCAGGCCAAAGAAACCCCTTTTGTTGATGAACTTGTGTGGCAGGTTTCTAACACCTATATACTGGTTAATCCAATATCTAATATGCATGCTTTGTTTAGCCATCTCCCCTCCTCCTAAGAAGACATTATACACAGGACATCTTTGTCTCAATTTAGACTTGTGATAAAACTAGCAGACTGCAGACCTCCAATAGCCTCTGCAGACACATGGACTTCTTGAAGACGTTGTATGACTGCAGATTAACCAACACGTCTCAATTAAGGAATTCTGCTTGTTTTGAGTCTCCTGGACTGGGTTCTCTTCTTCTATCCATCATTTATTTTTTTTTACAACAGATGCATAGTTTGTAATTAAATAGACACATGCTTGCATGTTGGAATTAAATAGTAAAAATCATACATGCAATTGTTCATGCTTATCCATGTATTGGTGCAGGAATGCAAACCTGTCACCATTTTATTTTATATAAAATTACTTCACCTTTGAGAATCACACACTGCTAAAATAGTCAATCAGAGGTTACTGAAGGTCAGAATATGCTCAATATCCCTTACACTTAAAAAATCAGTAAGTTTGATTATTAAATTAGATGTAATTGAAATGAATATATACTGTAAATTTAGTTTATTGACGCATGTATTACTCAAACAGAACAAGTTGACCCCCCACCCCACACCATGCTCGCAAGCTGTTTTATTTTTTAAAAACCTAAAAGACCCAATCCCAAACCAATTTACATCCCCGTCTCCATTCATCCTTTCTAATCATTCCCTCCTTTTTCTGTCCTTTTCCTTTCTCATCTGGTCAACCTCAGAGTCTACCCCAGAGCTCCAGACGTCTGAATGGAGACATCAGGTTGTGCCCACAGTGGTTATACCGAATGTGCGCAGACCGATAGCTCCTTGTCCTGTAGATGCTCCTTCTTCTCTTTCCTCTTCCTCTTCTTTCATTCTTTCTTCACCCTCTTCCATTCATACCCAAACATCTACCGTAACCTCCATTTCAGTGCCTTCTCCTGATTCACTCACAGGTACACATGCAGTATGTTGGCCTGGCTGAGACTTTTTTCTGTTTATGTGAGTGTGTGAGTGTGTGTGTGAGTGAGTGTGTGAGTGTGTGAGTGTGTGAGTGTGTGAGTGTGTGAGTG
>CAIGQZ010001108.1:2480103-2502973 GCA_903798205.1 Danio tinwini
GAGAGAGAGAGAGAGAGAGAGAGAGAGAGAGAGAGAGAGAGAGAGAATTAGAGTGGAGGTGCTTTTGCAAGAATGATATGTGGACTAATTTTATCCTTGTTAACAAAAAGAGATTGTAATGACAGCAGTAATCATAATGAGCTTTTTAAGGGGTGCAAAGAAGCTGAACTACAACTGAACATCACAAAAATGAAAGAGATGGTAATTAATTTTTAGAAAAAATGGCCCAAAGGTGAAACCAGTGTATTTTAATGGAAAACAAGTTAAAATGGTACAGGAATATAAGTATCTTGGCACGTTCTTTGATACCACATTAAAGTGCCAGCAGAACTCAGAAGCTGTTACTAAGAAAGAGCACCAGAGAATGTATGTTTTTAGAAAACTGAACTCTTACTGTGTAGAAAAAAATATACTGAGGACCTTTTATACTACCTATATTGAGAATATTTTAAGCTTTTTTAAATGCTGGTTCTCCTCACTTTCCATTAGTGACAAAAATCGCCTTCAAAACTTAGTCAAGACTTGCTCCAAGATTATTGGTTTGCCTCTGTGGAGTCTAGCAGAGTTACACGAACAGCAAATGATAAGGACAACTCAAAGTGTGATAGGAGATGATTTCCATCCTCTGAAGCCTTTGTTTTTGTCCCTCTGAAAGAAGGTTTAGAAACATTAAATGCTCTTCTAACCATATGGGAATTCACCATTGTTTCTGAGGCAATAAGGCTTTACAACCTTACATTTTAGCAAGTTTTCAATTTTTAATATATGGGTATGTTTTTTAGTACTATTTATGAAGTTATTATAAAGCATGCTGGATTGTGTTTTTTATTATTGTTTGTAAGTGATTTGCCTTTTTGTGTTTGTTGTATCATGATGCTACTGCCCTAATTTAATTGCCCCTGGTGGGATTAATAAAGTTGTTAAACTTAACTAACTTAAAATGATGTACTGTATGAGCAGAGTATATTTTAGTCTTTTGTTCCTCATATATATTATTCATATATATGTTTCTTAACATGCTAATATTTATTTATTTAATTTATTTATTTTTTACAAAATGCCTTTGCTTTTCAGCATGGTGTTTCATTAACAGATTGGGTAACTATGTTGGTCTGACTATTATTATTTTTTTTTTGGTGTCATCCTATTACACCTCATCTGTTTTGATGTGCTTTTTTTTCCTAGACCAGAGAGTATGACCTCTCTGCTGCCCAGTGATCATACCTCATCCACTGTCACTGACATCACATATATCGAACTGCCAAAATCAGAGCTGTCCCATAGAGATAAAGTACCGACTCAAAAAACCCCTGAAACCCCTGTCTTAGAACCTGCTGCAGCCCCTGCATTCACCGCTCCATTACCTGAGGTCCAGATCAATCAGTTCGTGAATTCACAGAGCCCTGCTGAGCTGGCCGTTTTACACTCGGCTGCACATGAGCAGACAGAAGACAAGACAATTCTTCATAAAAACAAACCAAAGTCGTGTCCAAGTAGCATTCAGCTGGCAGAAATACAAGAGCAAGAAGCCAGAGCAGAATCTGTGCCTCAGCTGCTCTCAAATTCAGAAATGTCCCCATCAGATCACACTGATGAGGGGTAAGTATGGAATGATGCATGTTCTGAGATCACTGATAGTAAATTGATAGTATATAGTAGGGCTGTGAACCTACACTGGTCTCACAGTTTGGATTGATTATGATTGTCATATCATCAATTCGGTTCAATTTGATATCACAATGCATTGCACTGCATCCTCAATTTTCAGTTTTACTTCATGTATACAAATTGATCAAGAATTACAAGCAGTCATGAATACAGTCAACACTTCTTGAATATATTAAACATCAAATAAGTGATAAGGACATTTCGTCATCAGGGGTGTGGCCGAACAGCCTGCATGGAGGGAGAACACACTAGGAGACTGACTCAGACCATCTCAATCACTGGAAAGACACAGGTGTTAATCATGTTTTTTGATTGATCTTCTTTTCAGCCTCCAGTCTCCTAATGAGCTCTTCCTCTGTGTGGGCTATTCGATCGCACACCCCTTGTGACAGACATGTTCAGCATTGAGTTTTGCTGTTCAGTGAATGGGAGAGATAGTGCTTTTCTCAGTGTGCCCTTAGCAGTGACAAAGGGGATCTTGCGTTGTACTGTGCCTTCAGTGTTAGTGAAATGTGGTCATATGTAGGCTTTTAAAAGATTTTTAATTGCTTAAATGCAAATGCATCTCACCTCCCTTGCCATAGTATGTAACAAATGACAATTTGACATCAGAAAACATCAGCTCATCATAACTAGTTATGGTCTGTTACAAAACTGATACCGTATTGTCCTCTAATGCATTGCAATGCACCGTAAAAACAATGATATTTGACACCCCTAGTATATAGTTAGTTACATTTGAAGCTTATTGAGCTTGAATAAAGAATATACTGTATGCATTGCCATCCATTTGCTTATTCATGAATCCATTTTACATCCCTCTGATCTCTGTTCTAATGTCCCTGTCCCTCAGCACCAAAAGCATGGCCGCTTTGCTGCCCTCTTTCCCAAAAACATCCCATTCTCCTTGGCCACCATCTATATTGGCTGATGATACAGCTGATAATCAAATGATAGACGTGTTTATAGATGGTCTTCCTTTAATGAACCAGGAAGTCAGTGCTTTACCTATTGACAAGAAAGTGCTTGAAGGTGAAGAAGCTTCATCTGTTTCCAGCATGCTATGTCTTCCTTCAGCATGTCCAAGAACTGCTTTTGCACCTGGGATGGCATCAATAACCTTTCAGGACACAAAGTGTCCTGAGGATAAGTCTGTGAAGGTATTGAAAGAGCATATCCAGAAAGAGAAACCAGATGAATTGATTAAAGATATGGATACCTCACTGTATGATCAAAGCACAGTGGAAAATATGATATCACTACAGTTAGCTTGTCCAAGAGCTGCCAGCATTCCTGGATTTCCCTCTTTGCCTTGCTGTATGGTCAGCCTTCTACCGTTATGTCCAGATGTTTCTAAAATTCCAGGTTTTTCTTCAAGATATCCAAGCCTTTGCACAGATGAACTCTGGCCTAAAGAGAATGTAATGTTTTGGTTTAGGAAAAATAAGGAACAGATTTTGCCAACATCATCAATGAAGATAGGTGATGAAATGACAAGAAATATGGTTGCACTTAGACCATCCTGTTCAGCTTCACCTAAGATTCCAGGATTTCCATCCGCTCCAAAACCAGTTGCACCAAATATGGTCAGGATTTCACATTATTGTCCAAAGGTTTCCAGTATGGCTGGATTTCCATCTGCAAAAGTCCTTGTTGTTCAAAATATCATTCAACAGTGGCCATCCAATAATGAAGCATCTCTAATGATAGCACAGAAGAACCAATCCAGTTTGCCACAAATTCTAAATGTATCAAAAGAGGATTGTTTAACCGGTATGGTGAGCTTAGTGCCATCTTGCTCAAGAAAATCAAGGATTCCTGGTTTTCCAAGTGCACCAAAACGAGACATCAGATTCTCTATGACTAAACTCCTATCTTTATGCCCATCAGCTTCCTGTGTCGCTGGGATATCATCTATACAAACTCTTACAAGCACACTTAAGGACTGGCCAAATGACATTAAACCATTCTGGATAAAGACATTGGTCTCTCAGTCATGTGGTTATATCAATCCATATCCAGCTCATTATGAAGTTACAGAAGACAAGTATATTTTCAACAATATGACGTCATTAATACCATCATGCCCCAGAAAAGCAAGAAATCCTGGATTGCCTTCTGCACCGTGGCTCATGCCTGAAATTCAACTAACATCTGGTACTTTATCAGCATGTCCAGAAACATCTAAAACACCAGGCTTTCCCTCTATACTCCCAAGCAAGCTTGACAAGGCTGTGGTTAATATTTGGCCTTTTAAGGAGAAAGCATTTATAGAGCGAAGGTGTTTGCCAGAGTACACATTTGAAAAGTTAAACATTGCTTATCAGGACAAAGCGAATTTTAAAGGAATGCATGCTATTTTGTCAAGTTGTCCAGTAAAAGCAAGCATTCCTGGATTTCCATCTGCACCGAAGCCCAAATTAATGGTTTATCTTTTACCTTCATGCCCAAGAATCTCAAATATACCTGGGATGGTATCAAGCATAATACCTGAAATAGAGCTACAGTGGCCTGTAAATGAAATGTCATTATGCTTTAAAAAACTAAGCAGAAAGTGCCAGTACATACAGGCTGTTCCACCTCAATACATGGAAATAGAAAATAGAGATATGTTAGCTTTGCGTCCAACTTGTGCAACCAGGGCTAAAGTGCCTGGATTCCCATCTTCCCCAAGACTAACAATTAAGAAGGCAAAACTAGATATGGCCTCGCTCATGCCATCTTGTTCTCATTTGACAAAATTGTTAGGTATGCCATCTATTGGCTTAAGAAATGAAGCAAAGGGTTCAAGTGCATGGCCTCATGATGCAAATCAGCTGCATATAAGGACCTCAAAGGATGACATGATATTTTTATCCTTAAGAAACTTGAATCAACCATATGATGCCCACCTGAATTTCCACACAGAAGACATGTCTATGATGATGCCATCCTGTGCAAAGCAATCCAATGTCCCCGGCTTTCCATCCACATATTCAGAATCTCCAAGTATGCTTTATCAGACAAATAATAGCCAAGCACTTGACATTGTTGGCGATAAACAAGAAACTCCAACTGTGCTTGATCAAGCAGATACTGAGATAGACCTCTGCAGTGCAAATGAGTCTGACATTAGTTTTGCATTTGAAAAGACCAGGGAGAATGTGAGCTTTTTGGGAGGAGGTGAGGAAGGACAAAAGGGAATTCTGGAGAGGGGGTAAGTTCAGAATTACCCACGTGTTTGTTACACAAAAAAAAAAGAAAATAAACAGTGCGCATCCTGCAGTGCATAAAATACTTTGACATTTGTTTCTAGGAAGATGCATTGCAGAATGTGGCACTCCATACCAGACATGCCACTATTACTGACTGTTGCGGAGAGGTGAGTTTTGCAAAGAAACAAAAGATAAAGAGTATTAACTCAATGCTTTGCCTTGCCCAAATCACATCAGATGTTTTCCGGCTGCAAATAACATTTATATACTTTTCACTTTACAATAAATGCATAGTTTTTTCTGAAGTGAAAAATCTGTAATAATTTACCCAACCTTATGTCATTCCATGCAAACCAATGAAAGTCAATGTTGTCAAATTTTAAAGAGACCCTATTATGCATTTAAAAAGGTCATATTTTGGTTTTGGGCGTCTCCAACAACAGGCTGATATGCATGCAAGGTCAAAAAACACTTTCATTGTCTTTTAAAATGCATCTATTTTTAGCTAATTATCCCAACGACTTCCATATGATTCATTCAATGATTCATTTGTTCCCAAACCCCTAATCTGCGCTGATTGGTCCGATGACCCAGTCTGTTGCAATTGGTCAACTGCATTCAGCGCAATACAGAGAGAACCGACCACCACGTCTTATCAACAATTTTGAAGTAGTCAGAGTGCAGAGTTTAGGTCTGAGCCCAATGCAGGAGTGCATTAAAGCAATGCAGTTAAACACCAGCATATTCTTAACCAAAATACACATTCAGTATTAATCCACACAGTGGCAAAAGCTGAACTATTTTTAAACTTGACTGCCATACATGTGTAGGAAGCTGAAGGTGGCCTAACGACAGTGGATTGCGAGCTCACAAACGCGTTTAAATCCGTAAAAAAATTTCTACATGGTTTTAGATGCTATATGAAAATATAAAGAGTTTTGCAAGCTAGAGAAAACAAGAAGACAACCATTTTAATCGCACTTACTTACACTTGTGAAATGGAGGAAGAAACTAGTCCATGAACTGTTTACTGTAAAGTTACTGTCAAGCTTTGACAAAGTAACATACAATAATAGTCTTTTCTGATCCTTCCTTTAACAAACGACTGACGAATCCCCCGTTGTAAGTGTGTAAATTGCTGAAGCACTCATCAGAAAAATGACCGGAAACCAGCACAAGGCTGGGGCTATACTGAGGTATTTTTGCTTAATAAACTTCAACCACTGACTCTTCGCAGCCTCATCATTGGGTAGGGAAAATAACACTAACTCACCGATTCAACTGGGATCTGTTACAGTGTTTGAAGTCTTTTTTTTGCTACTGTGTTTGTGGGCCGGGGGTTTCAATTTTCCTGGGTCTGCGTGCGCACCAAAAGGGGCAGGGCTTGAGTTCCGTATCCAAAATGATGAAAGATTTGTTACCCGGACAATTAATTTAAACCACTATGAGTCAACACTTTTATAGATGAATCAATAGTTTTAAACACGGTGCACTTTCAGATTTAAGCCTTAGGTGGATATTTCACTTCACTTAGAGCTGTGTTACGCACTGCATGGAAGGTAATTTTCAAAAACCCATAATAGGGGCTCTTTAAATAAAAAAAAGCTTCAAGTTTGATTGACAGAAAGGGGTGTAAATGATGGTATTTTCATTTTGTGGTTCAACTATACATTTATTGTTATTAATGCATAAAAGTGAAAAAAAAAAACTAGGCACAGTGTGTAAAGTGTAGTTTAGACAAGCTCTGTCCTGCTGTAGTTGTAAATTGCAACATCCAGTTCATAAATTGTTCAGGAGGACATGTGTATTAAGTGGCTGCCAGTAAATGTACTGATGCATGCAGTCAAATCATCTTATACTGTCATACAACCACACATCTGACATTTGGTTGAATGCTTACTTTTCTCAGACATCCAACCATAAGTGATCTTCCCTTTGAGAATCACGGAGACACTCTGGTTGAAAAAATGGATGTAGATGAAGGTGTGTTTTTGGCATCACTAGACAGACCAGAAGAGTTAGCTGGTGACATAAAGAAAGAAAATGAGAATACTGAAGATGACAATCATCAAGTCCCTTCAACATCAGAAAACCAGCCTACAGTAGCACATCAAGCGTGTATACCAAACATGGTAGACCTTTTTCCATCATGTCCACTGTTCTCAAGAGTTTTTGGATGTCCATCTACTGCACCCTCTAGCATATGCAAAACAGACATAATCAACTGGCCCTCTGATTTGAGTGTAATTTGGGATGAACATCATAAATCATCAAAAAATATGTTGTTAATGCCATACTTGGCACCCTGTGAGGGAAATATGGTGTCTCTGACATGCACATGTCCAAATGAAGCAAGAATTCCAGGCTTTCCATCTGCTAAGAGACCCACAGAGGCCTCATGTCCATCCGATCCAGAAACATCCATTATTGTTGACCCACCATCACTGACTCTAATTCCAGAGGAAAAACAACACATGGAGTGGCTGAGCATGGAAACATCATTACTGGAAGACCTTTCTAAACCAAAGCCAGTTTTGGACATTGACAGCTCGGTTGAGTTTTCAGAGGTTCCATGCTCAAAACTTATTCCTGATTTCCAATCTGTACCAAAAAGTAAAGAAATAACTATTCAGTCATGTGAGGAATTAACACTTCAATGGTCTACAATTATGGAGACTAAACTGAAGAGGGATTCCATTCCTGCGAATGAGACCTTCATATCTGAATCCTCTTCACAAATTCCAGATTTAGACCCTAAATCCCAAACAGAGCCAAATATGTTGGAGCTCCTTCCATCCTGTCCATTGCTTACTAAAATCGTTGGATGTCCATCTTTAAGGGTAATTGAGGACAGGGAGTACATCTGTAATCAATCAATAATATTTAGCCATTTATTTAAAGATAGGCAGACTAACATTTTTGAATCTAGTAAAGATAAACAAGACACAAAGAGTATAGCTCTGGCACCAACATGCCCTCAAGCATCAAGCATTCCAGGCTTTCCATCAAGACCACATTTTAAATCACAGATGGAGCCAAACATGATAAACATTTGTCCATCTTGCCCAAAGATTTCAAATATAGCTGGTTTTCAAAGCATCCAGATCCCTAAGATGCCCAACTGGCCTATGAGTGCAGTCATTTTGTGGTCAAATACATTAAAGAAACCACATGTTGTTTTAGACTCAAACAAGAAATGCATAGAAAGCAGTCATCGAATGTTTGCTTTGGCACCTACTTGTCCATCAGTGGTCTGTGTTCCAGGTTTTCCATTTGTTCCTGAACAAATAATGCTAAGGATGCTTCCTGCTTGCCCAGAGAAGTCCAATATTATTGGATTTTCTTCTAAAAGAGTGCATTTAAATTGGTCTATTGACAAAAATACATTATGTAACATGCCTTTGAAAAAGCAACCTGTTGTTCTTGTTGACAGAGTAGAATGGTTTAACGAATCAACTAAAATGTTTGCATTGGCTCCAACCTGTCCATCAAAGGCAGCAATAGCAGGATTCCCATATGCACCTAAGTGCAAAGCTACACTTCCTCCCAATATGATTGGTCTTCATCATTACCTCCCAAAGACATCAAGAATCATGGGGTTCTCATCAAGTGAGAGAATAAACACAGGAGCATGGTTTGAAGAAAAAACACCCATGTTGGAGCAACCGCTGAAAACAAGATCAGAACAGCTCATTCAGTATAATTTTGCAACTCAATATGAAGAAATAGACAAAAAAAATTTGGAGAGGATGTTTATGATAGCGCCCACCTGCCCGAGAGAAGCTTGCATACTTGGTTTCCCCTCTCTACCTCAACCTAAAGTGCAGGGTATCTATCTCTGTAAAGAACCAGACATAGTTAGCCTTTTGCATTGTTGCCCAAAGTCTTCTCTAACCTTAGGTGTTTCTACAGTAAAACCTGTGCCCATAGAAGAAGCTCAAGAAAGGATTTGGTTTGCTCAGAAACTCATATGGACTAATTCTCTTAAAGAAAGACTAGTTTTGTCTATGAGTTGTACAGAAGTTAATGAAAATGATTCAAAAAGCATGTTCTTGCTTGCTCCAACCTGCCCTAAGCAGGCCAGAAGTGATGGTTTTCCATGCTCAGAAAGCCTCAGAAAAGAAGATACCTTATCACCTTCCCCAGAGTCTCCAATCTCTTCAAAAGACGAAATAGATTTCGATAATCTGACCTCTGAGGAGCCATGTTCCCCAGTTGACGTAGGACTTTCTGATTTCCCACATGCTACTTATGCGTTTTCTCCAAGTCCAACCCAAGAACATATAAAATCTGAAGCCACATTCAGACAATACATAGAATCAGAAAGGAAACAAACCCCAGACGTAATAGGAAATGGTAAGAAGCTTATTTTTAAAGTGTGGATTGAACATTAAACAATTTGTATTCTCAGAAAAACACAGTGTTCTTTTCTTTATGATTTCCTTTTTTTTTTAAAAGATAA
This sequence comes from Danio tinwini, assembly GCA_903798205.1. Lineage (NCBI taxonomy): Eukaryota > Metazoa > Chordata > Actinopteri > Cypriniformes > Danionidae > Danio > Danio tinwini. The sequence continues at coordinate 2,489,428 of CAIGQZ010001108.1, forward strand.
TTCTAAAGAAACAGGATTTGTTCTTGAGATGCCCTTGGCTGAAGGGTGAGTTAAATAGCATGTTTTGAATGTGTAAACACTTTTAGAACTGCTATTGTGTTCCGATGTTGCATTTTCAATTGACATTGTTGAGGCTTTATGCAAGCACTTTTTTCATGTCAAGACAATACTCAAAAAGCTATTCAACAAAACACTACTCAACATGATTTATATAACCATTAATATAAGACTTGTTCTTTACTAATATCATTATATCATCTCATTGTAACATTTTATTGCATGTACATGAGAGATATGCATGGTAAGAGACATGCTTGTGAATGGAATCGCAGGTCCTTTTAACTAGTCAACTATTGTTTATCAGTATTGAAAACTATCAGGAGAAAAGTTTTCTGGAAGAACAACTTGTCGACAAGGTGACTCATGATATCGCAAAACCAGGAGAGACAGATATAACATTAGGGTGGGAGGTTTTGGAAGCAGATGATACTTACACAGAAAAGGAAGGATCTTCTGGTCTTGTCAAGACTTTAGTTGATGTCTTTCACAGAGGGTAAGATCAAATAACTTCTGTGCATGTTGGCTTGGATTTTACTCCAGAAACACTTGAAATTTATGTTGAGTTGTTTTAAAATGAAAGTTCCCATGGAATCAAAATATTCTTTTAGGTGTTAGTATCAATATGTTAGTCTTAATGATATCTATAAGCGAGTGTGCTCCAAAACAGTGGCAAAATTTGTGTTTAAAAGATATAAACATCCAAATATTAAAGTTTGTCACTTCCACCTAAATGGATCAATGATTTTTTGACATCACCTCATACTTCAGTTTCTCATAAATCATCTGATCAATCAAATGCTCTTTAGTATTTGATTCCTGCCCCCTTCAATACACTTCTCATTTGCTTTTCATTTGCGTTTAACCACTCTTACTGGCAGAGATGTGCAAAAAAAAAACTGAAATGCTATTGGCTGTTTTTTAAAAGGGGGAGGAGCCCAACCATTTTCATGTTTCAGTTGAAATTACAACACACATCAAACAAAAATGCACATTTCAACGCACTTCATGGGACCTTTAAGTATGATTTTAATTTTTATTAATTTTGGTTTGCCATTTGTTGTTTGGAAAAAAAACGTGTTTTATTTTTTACATCTTTTAAGAGTTGCTTTTTTTTAGTTATGAGACAGTTGCTGCAATATTGCAGCCCTCTAGCTCTGGATCAGTCACGGACACACAAGATCCTCTCGACAATCCTTCATCCACTGTGGATCCAGAAGACAGCAGGTTTCCAATGACGAGTGAATGTGACAGGTCACTAAAAGAGCTCATACAGGCTGCAGAACCCGAGGTGTTCGAATCTGCCGAACCCTACATGTGGCGTTTGGTTGGTGGATGTTCGGAAACATCACTTTCTTCAAAAGAGACTGAAAGATGGTTTGTTGATGATAAAGCATTTAGTCTCATGAGGAAATGGCCCCCCTTGACTGAGGCTGACCTTCATGAGATGAACAAAGTGGAGGAGGACAACACATGTGTTGAGTCACTGATACAAGAAGGTATATCTTCAGTTGTAGAGGAAGCTGGTAATGATGATATTGTCACAGAACGTAAAATGTTTGACACGTTGAAGGAGAAGGTGTCAGCCACAATATCTCCAGAGGAGGGGTGAGTTGATAAGGAGTGTTGCATTCAAACTCAAACTGCAAGCCCTGCAAATGGAAGCACGGCTGTGTTTTTTTTTCTTTTGGTGTTTGCACTCATATGGCTGTTATGTTTGTGATTTTTGTTGTTATGAATATTTATGTCCATGTGTCTAATTATGCTTTTGCCTTAAAGGTGGTGTGTAAATTCAGTGCCATAAAAAATGGTTGTGTAAAAACAATGCAACTATTGCTCCTTCAGACCTGCTTGTTCTTTCACTGTTTGGCCAAATGGGTTGTTCTGCACCCAAATCATGCCACAGGTTAAAACACCTGCACATAATACCAAGAAGAGAAAGTATCTTCCATAGACACAAATAGGCATGGTTACCAAAACTCAGTACTTTATCGGTATTAGTGCTATATTATTAAAGACAGAAGTATCGATAAGCTCTGACGTTAACGGTTCTGCTATCGGTACTGGAGAATTATTGGTAAATAAACATTACTTACAGTTGAATAATTTAACTGACCAACCTTTTCTAATTTGCCTTACTTGATATTCGTCTGCACAGTTGCCAATCTCACATGAGAAATGCTTGTGTTTCCGGCGAGCACGTCAAGTATAAAAGCCTTCACACTTCTCGGCTGTGCGCGCTCACTAATGGCTCGTTTCCACTGACTGGTACGGTACGGTACTGGTCGGTACGGGTCACCTTTATCAAGCTTGCGTTTCCACTACAAAGGGTACCCTTTTGGTGAACGTGGTGTATGACAGTTTCAGTCGACGTCATTCTCACTCAAATAAATGTCTACAGTAAAGCCTTACAGGTCATTCACAAATTATATGAGAAGCACTTCTCACAAAACAGATGCTTTTAACATAAATACTTCTGTATAAATGTTTATTACTAACCTTTCTACGAACATGATTTGATTAAAACAGATCAATGACAGTGCGAAATAGTCCACTGTAACGTCTGCAATTATATAAAATAAATATATAAATGCAACATATATGAACACATACAGACCCTTACAGTCTCCGATATGTTACTAATGGCAGATAAACTATACACAGCATACATTTAGTCCTTATTTGAGTTTAAAATCAACACGCAATATAGCCCAGTCAGAGCAAACCTCTCATCTCTGTCTCTAATCTTCACCAGCACATGTAGCCTCTGTTAGAGAGTGATTTTGTCATTCAGAGTTCATAATAGTCCAAAAGGCGATGATAAACAAGGCAGTTTGTTCATGATTTGTTCATGGCAGATTGTTCATGGCAGATTGTTCAGGTTGCTGAAAACAAGTCGCTCCTGTTTTGTCGGGCTTCTCCTTTTTTCCGCACTTCACTCTCGCGTTTTTCCTTTTCTTTTCTGAATGGATCAGATGTCGAAGACACTTCAATAATCTCACACACGTTATTATCATCAGCTCAAGAAGTTTGTTATATCAAATATAGATGCGATTGCGAGCTCCCTGAAGTAAGCAAAAACCGCTCACACTTTTAGACAGCCTCGTAAAGCAACAACAGGACACGGTAGATTTTGTTCTTCTTGGCATTGTGGCTGTACATCAAGACAACGACAAGGTTTTTTTTTAGTTCGGGTCATGCATTTCTCATTATTATATGCATATAGTTGTCTCGGCTGTGTATTGAAAACATGGCGGTTCCTTTGTTTTCATTCTGGCTAGCTCCACGAGCTTGTGATGTATCTCTGTAACCAATCAGTGTTCAGCTGCCCGTGTAGCTCCACCTTTTGGTACCCTTTCTCGTCTTTGGTACCCTTTCGAAAGGGTGCCGAAAAGTGGCACGGTACGGTACGATTCGGTTTTGTATGCCTTTTGACAGTGGAAACGACTATAAAAGCGTGCCAAACCGAACCGTACCGTACCGTACCACTCAGTGAAAACAGCGCACACACATAGCTCCCGACACAGACTCGCGTGCACACACAGCTTGGAGTGAACCAAACGGGTTGTATTTCCCGAGTGTACAGCGACAATGCCCATTGCAACAAACACAACAAGTTGTTTTCTTGTACAAGCGGAAATGCAACCAATCTGGCTAAGTAAAAATATCTTTCAAAAATGCATTAACTGCAATGAAAAGTCATGAAATGTTTTTGACTGCTTAGCTACTAACGGTATTGTTACATCATCCACATTGTTATGCCAGCAGTCAATCACCTAAATTAGTGTAACAATAATAGGTAAATAAACACACACATTCGGTTAAAAGGAAAGCAATATTTTTTTCTGCAGTAGCCTAAATAAATCTTAAACATTAAAAACGCTTTTACATCAAATGTATTTACAAATATAGCCTATGAATAGCCTAATAATAAACTGCTTATTAAGACATTATAAAAAAGCTTATTTTTACATTGCAAGATGCTCCAAAACTGTATTAAATACAGTTAACTCCCAAAACACAGTTAACTAATGCATTAATGAAAAATTATAAACATTATCTCATACTGCATTTTGCAGCTCAAATAGAGTATTTTTAACTGCAGTAAGCAAAATAAACCAAGAAAGGTTTCAGATAAAAACATACAAAAAGTACAGATAAGAGAACCGTTAAAGTACCGAACCGATAAGTGGTATCGATAAAAGTAGTAATACCATTAAAACCTTAACAATACCCATCCGTAGACACAAATAAATTACACACTTCACCTTTCAAAACATGTGTTTGTTCAGATTGTAAGCTGAAAGCTATGCTTTTATTACATATCTCCAACTGTTGTGACCAATTCAACTGTTGCATGTTGCAAATGTATGCACATTCTGAAAGCTGTATTTTATGCTGTACTGTTGCTTGCTAAATATATATACAAGTTTACTGTGGCTTGTCATTGGATTGCTGTTGAACTAATTACATTACAGAAATAAATGTAATGATACTATATTTTTGTCCTGAAGGCCCCAAGATCATATTGTGCAAGAAGTCCCTCTTTTCATCCAACAATCTAAGGATGATTTGCTGGATGAAGAATGTTTATCATTATCATCTTCAACATATCTTGATAACACACAGACTGTCTCAGAACAGACTGCTGTTTCAGCTTTAGAACCTGTGCCACCAGCGAGGACCAAGAGGCAGGACACTCTGCAAGAGGCATCAGTTGCTGATCCAGCTGACCTGAGCAATAATTTCTGTCTCGTATCACAATCTGATAATTATTCTCAGAGTTCACCACATAATGCACAGTCAGGTACAGCCCTCACTGACATTTTCTCAGATAAGGGTTCATCTTTAGAAACAGATCACCCAGTCGATGTACCTGTTCCATTGGCACGGACCAAGAAAATCCAAAGTGCTTCTGTTCCTGATGATGCCTCTGTTGAAGAAGCAGCCAAAATTGAGATTTGTTCACCAACACCTAAGGAAAAGCTGAACCCCCAAGAAATAATAGTATCAGGGCATATTAACAATACTGAAAATGTTCCCTTTTTGCTTAGAAAGGACACAGTTACACAACTATGTGCTCCTCTGAGAAGGAAAAGTAAAGCTCAAACCAGCAATGTTGATGAAGCCAGAGGAGAGTCTGAAGTAAGGAGCACAATGTCTTCTGTCATTACCAGCATGTCTCAGTCTGAAGACACAAAAAAGGTTGAAGCTGTAGTTGAATTGAAGCTGAAGGACCAAGTGCAGCTGCATTTAAATGTTCCTTTTGATGTAAAAATGAGTATCAAATGTACTGATCTACCAGTCCCAATGCCACGTGTAAAGAAGCGTCTCAGTGGTTCTTTTACAGATGATACTTCTTCCCCTTCTGATCCAGATTCAGATAACATTGGTCTTCAAACAGAAGACTATGAGGACCACCTACCTGTGCCAATGCAACGGTCAAAAAAACATCTCAGTGTTTCTTTCAAAGAAGATGTTGCAATCCCTTCATCCACTCCTCTGCCTCAATCAGGTTTAGATGCTATCGTCCTCCAAACAGAAGACCATCAAGATTCAAGTCTGCCAGTTCCAGTACCATGTGCAAAGAAGCATCTCAATGATTCTTTTCCAGATGATCTTCCAACCCCTCCATACACTCCTCCATCTCAAGAAATTTCAGGCAACATTGCTCCTCAAATAGAACATCTTCAAGACTCAAGTCTTCCAGTTCCAGTGCCACACGTAAAGAAACATCTCATTGACTCTTTCTCAGAAGGTTTTCCAGGCCCTTTATCCACTCATTCATCTCAAGCAGATCCAGATAGCATTGAACCGCAAACAGAAGACAATCAGTATTTAAGTCTGCCAGTTCCAGTGCCACGTGCAAAGAAACACCTTAGTGGCTCTTTCGCAGATGATGTTCCAACCTCTTCATCCACCCCTCTCTTTGAAGCATATCCAGATAACATTGCACCTCAAACAGAACATCATCAAGATTCAAGTCTGCCAGCTTCAGTGCCATGTGTGAAGAAATGTCTCAGTGGGACTTTTAAAGGTGATCTACCAGCCTTTTTAACTACAGATCCATCTCAAGCAGATCCAGATAACATTGAATCCCAAACTGAAGACAATCAGGATTCAAGTCTGCCAGTTCCAGTGGCACGTGCAAAGAAACGTCTAAGTGGCTCTTTCTCACAAGATATTTCAGCCCCGTCATCCACTCCTCTGTCTGAAGCAGATCCATATATTGTTGCTCTACAAACAGAAGACCATCAAGATTCAAGTGTGCCAATTCCAGTGCCACGTGTGAAGAAACATCTTAGTGGCTCTTTCACAGATGATGTTCCATCACCTTCATCCACCTCTCTGTCTGAAACAGGTCCAGATAACATAGCTTCTCAAACAGAACATAATCAAGATTCAAGTCTGCCAGTTCCAATACCTCGTGCAAAAAAATGTCTTAGTGGTACTTTTCCATGTGATCTACCAGCCACTATATCCACTCATCCATCTCAAGCAAATCCAGAAAGCCCTGCAATCCAACCAGAAGACGATCAAGATTCTTATCTGCTAGTTCCAGTACCACATGCAAAGAAACGTCTCTGTGGTTCTTTTCCAGATGATCTTCCAAGCCTTCCATACACTCCTCCATTTCAAGCAAATCCAGATAGCATTGAACCCCAAACAGAAGACAATCAGAATACAAGTTTGCCTATCCCAGAGCCATGTGTAAAGAAACGTCTTAATGGGGCATTCTCAGATGATTTTACAACCCCTTCATCCACCCCTCTGTCTGAAGCAGACCCAGATAGCACTATAACCCAACCAGAAGACAATCAGGATTCAAATCTGCCAGTTCCAGTACCACGTGCAAAGAAACGTCTCAGTGATTCTTTTCCATATGATTTGCCAACCCCTCCATACACTACTCCATCTCAAGCAGATCCAGATAGCACTGCAACCCAACCAGAAGACAATCAAGACTCAAGTCTGCCAGTCCTAGTGTCACATGTAAAGAATAGTCTCAGTGGTTGTTTCTCAGATAATGTTACAACTCCTGCATCCACCCCTCTGTCTGAAGCAGATCCATATAATATTACTCACCAAATAGAATACTGTCAAGATTCAAGTCTGCAGTTGACAATGCCAGTTGTAAAGGGACTTCAAAGTGGCTCAATTCCAGATGATACAAGTATACCCATCTTAGTTCCTAATTTCAAGAATGACAAGGACTCTAATGAAAACCTTTCAAGCTTATCTCAAGTTTCTCACTCGATAGTCTTAGAAGAAGCCAAGCTTCCTCTCTTGGAAAGTAAAGAATGTGCTGTTGAAGTTTCCACACAGTTGAGCACAGACCCAGGGATGGAGGATTCAACCACCTCTGTTGTCAGTGAAGCAGAGTTAACCAGAATGTCAAACAGAAAGAACCTGGAGGAGTCTGGTTTAGATACCATTGGGCTGGAAGATCCTAATGCGGCAGAGATCAATGAAAAACAAAAGACTGGTGATATACTTGGTGAACATAGTGAGGATGATGAGGGGAAGTATCCGGTAAAAAAGCAACAAACTGAAAAAAATCGAAGCATAGAAGAACAGATGACTGCTGTATATTTTGGAGATGATGCTGTTAATTTGAGCACTGTAGATGACACAGGTGTTGTCTTAGATGTTTCTAGGTAAGTTACATGTGATAGCCTGCTGTCGTATATGCAGACATTAGCATGCAAATTTATTTTATTTTTTTTACGAGTGCTGTGAAAAATCACTAATGGTAGTTGTCTTTCAGACAATAATGGTGCTTCTTTAATGTGTGGGTTTTTGGCTAATTTACTCATTAAGTGTTTAATCTTTAATATTCAAATTAAGTTATGTGTTTTTTTTTATGAAAAACATTCTGTATAAAAATAAATCATGTGTGATAAAAGTGAAGACATTGGTCCTTGTTTGTTTATTTTTGTCACCCATTGCAAAACTAAATCTGAATATATTTGAACGCTTGCAGAAATACATCACATTTATTTGAATAGCTTTTGCAGTATTGATTAATGTATTTCTTTTGTTGTGGTTTATTTTATCTAGACAATCTGCAGCAGAAGATTCCCCCAGCGCTCCTGTGCCAATGCCTCGCGTCAAGAAACGTTTAAGTGCCTCTTTCCCAGAAGACTCCATTCCCAGTTCCTCATCAGACAACCAACGTGAGGTTTCGGAAAAGTCCCTTAATGAGCCAACAGTGCCTGTTCGTAATAAACGAAGAGCTGCAGGAGATGCCATGGACCTTCAGGAAGCTTCTACAGCCCACACATCGCCAACCAGTGAAACAGAGGTTGTTGCATTTTTAATTATGTTAATTATATTATTGTAATAATGACAGAGTGGTAAATTAGTTTTTTGTTTTATCCCAGATTGCGACCTTGGTGAATTCAAGTCAGTCTCTGTTGGAATGGTGCCAAAAGGTCACGCAAGGTTACAAGGGTGTGCGCATCACAAACTTCAGCACCTCATGGAGAAACGGCCTCGCTTTCTGTGCCATCCTGCATCACTTCCATCCAGATAAACTGTGGGTGTTTTTTGAAAATGTAATTAAAGTGATAGTTCACCCAAAAGTTTTAATTCTGTGATCATTTACTCACCCTCCATTGCTTGATCCGAACGTGTTTGAGTTAATCTCAGCTGTTGAACACAAAAAAAGTATTTTCCCAACAATACTCAAAATATCGTCTTTTGTGTTCAACAGAAAATAGAGACTCAAAAAGGTCTGGAAACACTTGAGGGAGAGTAGATTTATTTCTAAATTTATTTTTGGTGTGAGCTATCCCTTTAAGCTTATTTTATAAATACCACACAGGGTCATGTGTATTGGAACATCTCAGTCTTACTCTGTGTGTTATTTATTTGTTTGTTTTTCTGTTTTCAGGAATTATGAAATGCTAGATCCGTATGACATTAAACGCAACAACAAGAAGGTGAGCTGTTCCGTTTCATGCAAGATAAATATTTTGTTCGCTTTTGGACTGCTTTTATTTTACTGTACATGTTTGCAGGTATATATCTAATTTACTTGCCAAGTTAAAATATGCAGAACCTATTATGGAGAAATATTGTTGTATGTATGATCTAGATCAGGGGTCTCAAACTCAAATTGGCGGGGGGCCATTTCAATAACAGACAATTTATAAGAGGGCCGTTTTAACATTCAAGTACAAGAAAAAAGTGGAAACTTGACATAATTGATGCATCTTAGGACAACAGACATGACGCTTATATTTTGAAGCATTACGATGTCAAACATCAGCTGCTGAGATATATCTGTGGTTGTTGTGTGTATGGCCGAGCATTAGACACACACTCGGTCATTCTTCCACAAACTATATGCAGTCAAAACTCGAGCTTTTTGTTTCTTGTTTTACATAGTGAAGAGGGGGGAAGAGGGGGGGAGAGGGGGGGGGGGGAGGGGGGGGTTTAATTGCTATGAAAATACTACAAATAATAGGCATAATAATTATTATTCTGTCCCAACCAATTGTATTGTGCCAATAGCTTAAGAACAGCAGAAAGCAGTTTGGGTAACTTAAGTGACTTTACTGGCAATTGTTCTTCTCAATATCTTTCCTTTTTATATAAAACTACAACAAAGAGGGAAGAGTATGTACATATTCACATTTACTTAAACAAGTTCAAACAAGTTCAGTTCAACCAGCAGTACAATTTTACAAATGTATATAGTTTTTATGCAAATCTTAATAAGCATGTGAGGAAAATCTATTAAATTAGATCATTTGAATCGAATATTAGCAAAATGATCATATTTGTTACACCACCAGCATAACGTGTAAGCCATGAAAAAGTGTTTGTACAACAAAATACAAGTGGTATAAAACTGATAATAATCAAGCGACCCTTGAATATTTACAAAAATAGAGGATTTACGGACATATCAATCATTTTCAATCAGCCACAGAATTAAAATGCATGTGTTACTCTCGACCTTACACTGAGAGAAAATGAAAGTAAAACTGATCTGAATGCAGTACTTTAAATGTCGACTAGGTGGCGGGTCAAAACCACAAGTGGCTAGATGCGACTGCACAACAATCATAGAGGTTCAAAAATATATGTTTTGGTGCGCTGAATCTTGTTATATTTTTGACATCAGTTGCAGGCTGGAGGGTAGAGGAGGGCTGGCAGTACATGGCCCACTGGCCGGCAGTTTGAGAACCCTGATCTAGATTGTATATTCAATGTAAAATTTTACTGTAAAACATGTACTTTCACATTTTTACTGTGCTAATAATCTAATTATTATATTAATGCTTATTTTTTGTTGGAATTTTTTAAAATTTGAAATGAATTACACCCTCATGTCTGTCTAATTTCCTGAGACCTTCATCCATCTTCGGAACACAAATTAAGATATTTTAGATGAACAACATTTTTAAAGTCCAGAAAAGGAACCAAAAAAATTTGTCAAAATTTTCCATGTGACTTCAGAGTCACAAAACAAACAAACATTAGTTTGTTTGCCATCTTTCCCATCAGATCAGAGTGCATGTTTACTATTGACTATATGGTGCTTGAATTTAAATTATTTTGGTGCACAAAAGTGTTCTTGGAGCTTCGTATGCATACCATTGGTGTCTATGAAGGACAAGAGAGCTCTCAGATTGAATCTACAATATCTTAATTTGTGTTCTAAAGATGAACGAAGGTCTTATGGGATTGAAACGACATGAAGGTGCAGAGTTAATAACAGAAATTTCATTTTCGGATGAACTAACCATTTAACATCCCTGCATTGCATTTGTAGGCGTTTGATGGCTTTGCTGAACTGGGCATCTCCAGGCTGATCGAGTCCTCTGACATGGTGCTGCTGGCAGTGCCCGACAGGCTCATCGTGATGACGTATCTCAACCAGATCCGCACCTATTTCACAGGCCAGCAACTCAGCGTGATACAGATCGAGAAGAACAGCAGTGAGTCCAGTTACGCCATCAGTGACAAGAGGGAAGAAGCCGATCCAGAAGCCGCTGTTCGCTACTGTGCCGAAAGACTCCAGAGCAGTGGCATTACTCTAGAAACCAATGGAAATGCTCCTGAACGGGAGGCTAAAGCAGGCTCCGGTACTTTGGTGGCCCCTCCAAGAACCAAGCGAATGCTGGGCCCGAATCAGGCTGGAGAATCAGGGCCCGCTCAACCTCCAGTGGCTCCACCCAGAACTCACACCTCAAAGGCCTTTTCTCATATCAAGGATGCAGATCTTGTAAAAAGACGGAGATCGAAGCTGCGGGGAGAGTCTCTGGATGAGCCTGAACCACACAAACAGCAGAGCAGTACTGAGGTAAAGCATATTTTTGACTCCCTATTTTCATTCATTAATTTTCCTTTGGCTTAGTCCCTTATTTATCAGGGGTGGCCACAGCGGAATGAACCGGCAACTATTGCAGCATATCTTTTACACAGCGGATGCCCTTACAGCCGCAACCCAGTACTGAGAAACGTCCATACACTCTCATTCAAACTCATACACTACGGTCAATATAGTTTATTCAATTCACCTGTACTGCATGTGTTCGGACTGTGGGGGAACCGGAGCACCTGGAGGAAACCGACGCCAACACTGGGAGTACATGAAAACTCCACACAGAAATGCCAACTGGCCCAGCCGGGACTCGCACCAGCGACCTTCTTGCTGTGAGGCGACCCGACTCCCCATTTTATAACATACTGTAAAATTCAAAGATCCCCTTTAATATACTCTGGATATTTCTGGTGTCTGTGCTGCTATTATGAACAATATGAAAATATGAAGAATTATGAAGCTTTATTGAGTGTTGAGAATTTATTGTTTTTTTTTTATTAGATTCTTATAAAAATAGAAATACTTTCTTTAATAAGATAATAATTAAAATAATTTAATCTGAGGCTCTCTTAGAAGTTTGAGCTGTTTTTAGTCTGTATTTAAATGCAGTCATGTGGTCTGTGGTACAGATTTAAGATTTTCAAATAGGTTTAAATTATAGGTGGACATAGATAATTTTTTTTAATCTAGATTAATCTCACTGTAATCTTGGAATTAATCTAGATTAAAATGGCTCGTTTGAATTCTGCCTAAGGTATTCAGAATATGTGTGCTACCCAAATAATGAACGGGTTTCTCAAGCCAGGTGGCGCATTTGACTAGGGGCTCATCTCCTGTTTCCAAAATGCATCACAAACAGCTTGAGAAACAGTTCTACTATGATAATTGGTGATGAAAATAAATTATGTTCAATAAGATGTACTTGTGTTTACTAACTGTTTATTCAGTTAAACATGATTTTGGAACTGTAGGACTACATAAGCTCCAAACGGCGATTTTTTTTATTTATTTATTTATTTATTTTTGATGACCTTAATCCGACTAAAGTCATAACTGACTGAACTACAGTAAACAGAAATGGAATTAAGATGTGGAGTATGCATATATTAGTGGTATTATTGAAGTAAACACTGCAATCAAACTATTACCTTCATGTAGGACTTTTCACCATATTTTCTGACAAGATCTACACACGTGGTTGTCAGTAAAAGACCACAGACACACACACACACACACACACACACATCGCGAAATGCAGAGGTTTTTTTTCTTTCCATTTGGCGTGTCTTATTAAATTCCATAACACTCTCACCAGTCCTTACTCCTTATTTGCATCTAATACCCCAGTTTGTCACGGGGGCATGAATGAAATGTTCAAGAGTAAAGCTGAAACTGCCAAACTGCAGTTAAAGTCAACCAAAATTACAGGAAACTCTTACATGACAGCACTTCACGTAAACACCTTAGTTGTATTATTGTCTATTAAGGCAAATAACTAGATTACTGATGTCCATGTAAGCGTAGTCAGTAGTGTGTTCGAAGTAAGTGAAAGATCTAAGGCCATCCTGCTGATTTGATTCAGAAGCACCCGCTCCATTTTATTTGTATATATTTTACTGGAACGCATAAACTCTACAGGTGCCTGATAGTTAGATGTGGAGTTAACAATAATCAGATTCACTCTAGTGAACTGCATTCATGTTAGCATGTCATGTTTGATGTGGTCATTTCACAGTAGGAATACACACAGGTTTGAAGATTCGTTCTCGCCACCTACAGTGCAATTCGGCCAGGTATACATCCGCGCTATAATATTAAGGTGAAAGTCATCATAGCTTGCATAGTATAGACCCAGCTCCCAACCCAATTTTGAGAATAGATTAACGGCGATATTTTTTTTTATCGCCCGATAAGAGTCTTGTGTAAACGCAGCACATTAACGCCCATAAGGGCCCACCACTAGTTTAAATACATGTTTAAAAAATTTAAACAATAATGGATAATAATGGTTAATAATGGAAGAGTATACGCATACAATCTAGAGCTAGACATTATGCTATAAGCACAATCATGATATGTTTGTGAGGGTGATAATTAAAAAAAATTGATTATTGGGTAATCTTTGTGAACAGTTGTATGTTATTAAGCTGC
>CAIGQZ010001108.1:2503373-2536162 GCA_903798205.1 Danio tinwini
ATATATAGTCAATTTTATTCGCCTTCCTGTGAATTTTTTGTGAATTTAATATTTCATAAATGATGTTTAACAGAGCAAGGAATTTTTCACAGTATTCCCTGTAATATTGTTTTCTTCTTATTTGTTTTATTTTGGCTGGAATAAAAGCAGTTTTAATAAAAAAAAAAAAATTTAAGGTCAAAATTAGCCCCCATAAGCAATATTTTGTTTTCGATTGTCTACAAAATAAACCACTGTTATACAATGATTTGCCTAATTACCCTAACCTGCCTAATTAACCTAGTTGAGCCTTTAAATGTCACTTTAAGCTGAATATATTAAGTAATATTTAAAAATATATATCTAGTAAAATATTATTATTGTTATTAGAAATGAGTTATTAAAACTATTATGTTTAGAAATGTGTTGAAACAAACACTATTAATAATTCTGACTGTATATGGTTGTTGGCAGGTTTTAAAATTTGGAAGATAAAAGCTCAGATGAACATGATCACATGACATTTTACACAGTATCATTATTTCTTTAACAAGATAGAAAAGCCATGGGTGACGGAATTGGGACACTCTATGATCCTTATGCCTGTAGGTCCACATTTAGCATGAATTACTTAAAGTAACTGTAGCGGCACACCTTTCGTGCACATCCTTATGTACCACCTTTTGCAGCTTCTATTCCAACAACCAGTATTTGAAAAAATTTGAGTAACGCAAGTTTAAAAAAGGTTTACTGAAGAAATGCAAACAAAAATAATTGCAACATAATAATAATAATATTCCATAACTGCAATCTGACTTAAACGTACAAAGTACTGACCTCATGACGTATTACTGTCGGAAGCCAAAAATACCAAAGTAAAATTAAATTGTATTCATTATTAAATTATGCATTTTAGATAATACATTCACTATGAATTCTTATGATATTTCAATATCTATTTTATCTATCTCACCATGTTTTAACCTTTTTAACTAAATTATTATCACAAATGAATTATGCATAACTGGCTCTTACAGTAATCATTTTCTGTGTGACATCATCAGTCTCTCAGATCATTTTGAAGGAGTTTTTTTGTACAGCTCTCACCACAGCATTCCTGTCAGGATGAGTCTCTGGTTTTGGACTGACTATTGTACCTTTTTTCCAGCTTTAGTTCTGTTGTAGATTTGCTGATGTGCTTGAGATCATTGTCTTGTTCCAATTTTAGCTAAGCTTTATCTGTGGATTGTGAATTGAGTTAGCACACACTTGAAAACTAGCAGTGCCTGACTTATTTTAATAATGCTATATTTTGTTGTTCATTTGAGCATTTATTCATTCATTCATTTTCAATTCAGCTTCGTCCCTTATTTATCAGATGTTGCCACAGTGGAGGGAACCGCCAACTATTCCAGCATATGTTTTACACATTGGGTGCTCTGTCCAGCTTTAGCCCAGTACTGGGAAACACCCATACACTTTCACATTCACACACAAACACTCATACAATATGGTCAATTTAGTTCCTAAGGATTTATTCTTCAAATTTTAGGAATCACATAATATTGTATGTCCTGATATGAAAAAATAGAAATTTCATGTGGTGCCCTAACTTTTTCACATGACCGAATATCGGGGCAGCCTATATAAAATATAGCTTGTGACACGAATAAATGACACACTGATTGAAATGATGCACATTTTTTAAGTGTATTTTTATTTTAGTTTAAGTAACATAAGCAAATGTCTGCTCAGTTGACAAGAGAGCCCTGATGAAGTTGTGCTCTTATTATTAACTCACAGGTATTGATCGTGTGGAAGAAGAGGCTCTTATTCAGGAGTGGTTTACATTAGTCAACAAGAAGAACGCTTTAATAAGGAGACAAGACCATCTACAGTTACTGTATGTCTTTTCACATTTTTTCTCAGGCACTTTGTGTGTTCCCCTATGAAATGGCTTCATTTGAACAGTGGATGATTTTATGTTCGTTATGTGTTACAGACAAGAAGAGCAGGATCTGGAAAGGAGGTTCGACCTGCTAAAGAAAGAGCTACAAGATCTAATGGCAGTGGAAGGTAGTGAATGCTGCTGCTTTCAAAGCACTGCTCCATGAAACTTCGAAACCTTTATGAATCTTCTTTTTTTTTTTTTGCTCGAATTAGTGGGAGTGTTTCATTATCTTCATTAAAATCACATTATGTGGTTAAAATATCAATTGTAATGCATGTATTTATTGCATTTACACAGGTTTTACCAGCAGGTGTCTCTAGCATGTGCTGTTTTGAACACGTTAAAAAAGTGAATGATTTTGAAAAGCAATTGGTTGAATTGTTTCAAATCTTTGAAAAGCTTAGTTTCTCCCATCACTAGATTAAGATATAACTGTTCTTACATGTGTGTGAAAAATATGTAAAACTAAATGAAACTTGAAAAGGAGAGAGAAAAAATGACAGAGAATCTGATGTTATTTCTGCTTTCTCTATGGTTTGAATGAATTTGTCCTGCCTGCAGAATGGAAGAAAACACAGGCTCATAAAACCAGAGAGCAGCTGTTGTTGCAGGAACTGGTGTCTTTAGTCAACCAGAGGGATGAGCTTGTGCATGACATAGACGCCAAAGAGAGAGGGTGAGATACATTCGTTCACATGACAAGACACTCTTTTTAGACCGGATTTTCAGATATAACTCATCCATCTGAAGGTTCAAATAAATGCTGCTCTTTTAAACTTCCTATTCATTAAGAAAACTGTTTACAACTGATAATAGAAAATGTTTCGAGTACCACATTGGTTATTTCTGAAGGATCGCATGACTGTGAAGACTAGAGTAATGATGCTTTGACATCAAAGGAATAAATGAAGCAAAAGAAAGCACAAAAATTGATATTGTTCAGTGACAACCACATGCAAAAACATAACATTTTTAATTTTTATTTATTTATTCCCATCTAACACATTTCTTGCATTATATGCTAAAGATAAAAAAATTATAATATTAAAACAATTGATAATAAAATAAATCATTAATAATAATATGAATATGAATAATAACACTGTAATAATATAACAAAAGCATTGAAGGAATAGATTGTTTTAAAGCGGTTGTTTATAATTGTCAGTATTTCATTATTCTACTATATTTAGAGTATCTGCAGATCCTCAAAAAGACTTCCATTCCACAGTATAAAATTAAGACCTCAATATGATTTAAAATATCTTAAATCTGCATTTCAGAGGTCCTTATAATGCAATCAAACTGACCCCCTAAAGAAGATTTTGATATTAATTTAGATATTGTTCAGCGACAGAACCACATGCAAAAATATTCTTTTTTTTCTTCTAATAATTCCCATCCTACACAATAATATTAAATGCTAAAGAAAAAAATGTACATAATCTTAAAACAATTAATAATATATATATTTTTTATGAATAATAGAATAATAATATAAAGGTGAATAATAACACTGTAATTCATTCATTTTCTTTTCGGCTTAGTCTCTTTATTCATCAGGGGTTGCCACAGCGGAATGAACCGCAAACTTATCCAGCATATGTTTTATGCAGCGGATGCACTTCCAGCTGCAACCCATTACTGGGAAACACCCATACACTCTCATTCACGCACATACACTACGGACAATTTTAGCTTACCCAATTCACCTGTACCGCATGTCATTGGGCTTGTGGGGGAAACCGGAGCACCCGGAGGAAGCCCACACGAACGCGGGGAGAACATGCAAACTCCACACAGAAATGGCAACTGACCCAGCCGAGGCTCGAATCAGCGACCTTCTTGCTGTGAGGCAACAGCACTATCTACTGCGCCACCGCGTCACCTTGTTTATAATTATGTTAATATTTTATTAATCTACTATACTACTGTTTTTTTATATACATTTTACCATCCCCAACCTCTAATTTTTAAGTCACCCACTTGTAGTTCACAATAATATTAAAAATAATAATAATATGATGATGATAATAATAATAATAATGATAATAATACTTTTTTTTTGTATGCAACTTTTATGATGCACTGTAAAAAATGCTGGGCTCAACACAATTAATTTTTTTATTTGGACAACATAAAGAAATTGAGTTACTTATTAGCTTTTACAAATTTAAGTGGATTGAAAATAAAACAATTAAAGCGCACCTATGGTGAAAAATCTACTTTTCAAGCTGTTTGGACAGACATATGAGTAGGTATAGTGTATAGATCGTCATATTGGGCTGATATAAACACACCCAGTGCTTCTTTTTTTTCAATTTAACAACATAAAAACAATGGACCAACTGGAGCGGTTTTTAGATCGACTGCAACTTGACGTAGGAGTGCAGTCCCCTTGCCCACCGAATTGATTGACAGCTGCGTATTAACATGTCTCCGTAGTAACGTTTGTAATCATATCCACAAGACAGGACGTGCGCAAATCAACCGGGATTAAAAGGTCTGTTCAGTTTGCTGGGATCATCAATCATCATCAAATGTGATCAAGAGTGAGTTTGACAAGTTTAAAATGTTTTAACAAATTACGGCCGTTTACTTCAGCTTTACTTCCTCACCACAGCCGCATGTCAGTACAATTATAAAAGAAGACGCTTCAATCCCGGTTTGTGGACGTTACATTACATTACTGTCCATACAGAAGTGGATATTAACCTGTATCATGCATAGACTGTAAAAGATATGGATGTAGCATCCGTGACGTCACCCATAGGTTTATGAAGGACCCAAAAGAAGCTACCAGTAGGCGTGGCCAACTGTCGCCATTTTGTTACTGTGTCATTGCACCAACCGGGGCATACCATACAAGGGCAAAGAGGTGGAGCGTGAGCGGAGCTACAGACGCATGAGAAACACCTAATACTTCATTACCTGTGACTCGTTTGTGTTCTGACCACATGTGCTTGGTTGTATACTATATCAATAAAGTGTTTAGACTTTTAAAAACACTGTTTCATAAGCAACGTCATGAGCACAATGCTTAGTGGCTCAATGTATTACACATTAAGCCTCTATAAGCATTGTTCTTATGACGTTTTTCAACAGGAGGAAAGTGCAAATTACTTCCAAACACTTCAGATATAGTCTGTGTTAGTAAATGCAGGGCTATTGATGAAATCCAGGCAGAATACTGTATGACAACGCTTCAGACGACTGTTCTAGAGCCTACAGCTAATAAATCTGTCAGATTCTGGAGTGCATTACAGTTCTAAAGAACATTATAAATTATAAATGATCTTAAATAAAACAAATACATTTATAGAGATGGCATAAGTATATAATTTCACTCACCTGGAAAACGGAGGCCATGTGAATGGTTTGTGAGCACATTTAATTGCACACAGCATGCCATATTATCTGATAATTGTAAGAAATAATTCCAAAAGGCAACTGACTGTGTAAAGCCACATAAAACAACACAAAAATACGATGAATATGCCAAGATCAGCGGCTAAATAGCTGAGGTGACGTGACGGCGACCAGCGAGAGCTAGCTGTCACTCAAGTGGTCACGCCCTTAATTATGCAAAAATAATATAATCCAATATAAAGGAAATGGATGAATTATAAAAAAATAACCCCCCTCACAGTTGTCATGAAGGGTAATATTAGCTATATAAACCAAAATTGTTCTTTGTACCAGGCTGTAAACACCTTTTTTCTGCTGTAAAGTTGGCCATTTTAATAGTGGGCTCAATAGAATTTTGCTCTATTATGGAGCCAGGACTAGCGGAATTTCGATGAATTGCAGTTTCAGTTACTTCCGTATGGGCTTCCCGAGGGAGAGCAGGAGGTTGCCTCTTGATATCATGTCACATTTGCGTGCAAAGACAGTGCAAAGCTAAACGTGCGCGCTGTATGTATGTGCGTGTGTGTCTGCGCTGCGTGTGTGTGTGTCTGTGTGTGTGCGTGAACTTTGTAACGACATTGTGTGTGACTCATCCTGCAGCTCCACAACAAATACATCAAATACTCATTGGTAAAGGTCTTACTGTAGTTTTTCTCAAAACGTTACGTGAGATCTGCTTCCTTTATGTCTGTGTCAGTTGTCTGAGGCAGCCGAGGGCGGAGATTGAGGCACGCTGACAGTCACGTACGGTGGGCGGGGAGGACTAGCCTTAAAGGCCCAGTACACAAAAACAGCAAAAATCTGTTGAGAGCTATACAATACAAACTAGTCAAAGCTATAATAAATAATCTGATAGGTGTTTTGAGCTGAAACTTTACAGACACATTCTGGGGACACAAAAGACTTATATTAAATCTGGAAAAAGGGGTAACCTAGGTGCCCTTTAAGTTGTCCTCCAAAAAACTCAAGAATTGTGTTGTTTCAGCTTATATCAAATAAGTAGTTTGAACAAATAGCAAACATCTTTTTTTTATGTGTGGTCACCTGACAACCAGAATATTATAAAATATCACCACAACATATCAAAGCATCACCACAAATTACAGTGCTTTCAATAAAACCTTTTTGTTTGACTCTTTCCCCATGTCCTCTTCCTCCAGGGCCGCCGAAGAGGATGAGAGGTTGGAGAGAGGTCTAGAAATGAGGCGCAGGAAGTATGGAAGTCGGAAAGAAAAGTGTGTGTTACAGTGAGGGATGGACCGGACCGTCCTTTTACACACTGTTGAAGGACTGTTGAGGTGTGTTTGTGTGGACCAGATCACAAAAAAAGAAAAGACAAGGAAATAATAACTAGATGAATCCTCACGGTGAAGAGTTTGAGCAGCACGAACGCTTGAAAGATTAAGAGGTGTTTCCTTTTAGAGGCATTTTAGTCTCAGAGTATATTGTTGTGAGGTAGATGATGGTCTTCTTGCAGCAGTTCTCGTTTATGTTTAAACAATATACATGTGGCCTTTGCAGTGTTATTTACTTGATTATTTAACATGTTTGTATACATCAGTTGCTGCAGTGATTTTAAGCGCTATATAGAAAATACTATGTGTTCGGAGTTAGTTTTTAAAAGATACTGCTCTGTTACAGGATTATATTGTTCTGCAAGTCTTATGTGTAGCTAAGCTAAAACCCAGACAAAACCTAAATGCCCAACAGTGCAGAAGAAAGACACTAAATTTCTCCATTGCAACGTAGGAATCTGATATATTGCAATATATGCAAATTACCTACAGTCAAGCATGAAATGATTCATACCCCAGGCAAATTCTGTCTTAAAGTTACTTTTATTCAACCAGCAAGTTTTATTTATTATTTTTTTTGTACTGGACATTACCCAAAAGACAATAAGACGATGTATAAGAGGCATCACTAGCTATGTTTCCATCCAAAAATGCTAATTAAATTTATGCGCAAAACTGAAATACCAAATATAAAAACTGAATTTACTGCGGTAGGAGAAGCTGCGTGAATCTTTTAATAACTCATTTCTAATAACTGATTTATTTTATCTTTATTTAATAAGTTACTTGCTTCTCAGAAGACAATGCTAACACACAATGAATGTGTGGTGGCATTTGAAGGCCTGAGATACGGAGCACAGATGCTCTTGACTATTCTGGTGGTAATTAATAATATAATATAATAATATAATAACACTAATACTGAAATAGTTAAGGCATTTTAGAATGACCAAAACAACTTTTCAGATGTTTTACAGTGTGGTCAGTCACGCATTTTTATCATCACATGATCTCTTATAACAAAATCACATCGCTTTTTGTAATGCTGGAATTTGTTCGGTAAAAGTGTTTCCATCTTAGTTTATGCACATCTTTTCTTATTGAATTAAAAGTTTATCCTACTTAGTTATGTGCATATGCTTTTTTTGCGCATTTTCAATATTTATGCACGTCTTGGCATTTCCATCAACCGTTTTTTTTGCGCATATCCAAATTTTACATAAAAATGGGTGGATGGAAGCATATCTATTGTGGGAAAAAATATGTCTCAGCTTTTATTTACATTGGAACAAAAACTTTAAGTCCGAATTTGCCTGGGATTTGAACCATTTCAGGCTTTATTTTATATAACATGCAAGTTTATATTTGGATTTCACATATCTATATAATATATGTCTTATATACAACACATATTTTGAAAGACTGCAAAAAAGGCCACTTATGTGCATAAAGTAAACTGTATATTATTTAACAATTGGAGTTACAAATATGTACATATATGTTCAAATATAATAGTTTAATATTTCAATATACAGTTAAAGTCACAATTGTTAGCCCCCCTGTTTAATTTTTTCCCTAATTTCAGTTAACAGATTTTTTTAACACATTTCTAAACATAATAGTTTTAATAACTCATCTCTAATAACTGATTTATTTTATATTTGCAATGATGATAGTAAATAATATTTGACTAGATATTTATCAAGACACTTCTATACAGCTTAAAGTGACATTTAAAGGCTTTACTAGATTAATTAGGTTAACTAGGCAGGTTAGGGTAATTAGGCAAGTTATTGTACAACGATGGTTTGTTCTGTAGACTATAAAAATATATATAGCTTAAAGGGACTAATAATTTTAAAATTTTAAAACTGCTTTTATTCTAGCAGAAATAAAACAAATAAGACTTTGTTCAGAAGAAAAAATATTATCAGACATAGGGCTTTATTTTAATGATCTAGGCACAAAGTCTAAAGCACAAAAGCATTAAGGGTGTGTCCAAATCCCCTTTTGCTATTTTAAGGACAGAAAAATATGCTCTGCACCGCGGCTCATGGTCTAAAAAGGTTATGCCTATTTTCTTAATGAGTTATAGGTGTGTTTTGAGAATAAGCCAAGCAGAGTCTCATCTCCCATTCCCTTTTAAAGTCAGTTGCATCGCCCCATGGTGCATTTGATATTTACATGGCGGACTTTGTAAGTGAACTTTCCTAGTGAGAAAACAGTTAAACAGACCATCTGCAGTGTGAGGATAAAGAATGAGCCACCTCTAATCTGCCTTTACTTTCACTTTCTCTTTCTCTCTTTCGTGGATAAGGAAATGGCGTAAAGACATCCATTAGCCTACATATTTAATTTTGTTTGTTAAGCGCAAAGATTTGTTTCAAAACTATTTCTAAATTCAAAATTCAGTACTAAATTCAGTAATTTCTAGCAAACGAATAAATGAACAATAATAACGAAGTGTGGTCAAAAAAATAATTTATATCCAAACACACGTACTGTGTCCCATATGGTCCAAAACCCGACAGGTGGACAAATCTAAGCTTGTTTTTAATAAAACAAATATAAATACGCATATAATAAATAATAATAATACTAATAATAACAACATCATAAAAAAGCAAGTTGTTGTGAATAAACAAAAAAAAGCCCACCGAGATGAAGAAGGCATGGAGGCAGTGGTTTTTATATTTATGTAGAAAATAATAATTTTTGCAATATTTTATTCATTTAATTCTTTTTAATTTGTAAAGAGATTTGCGTTTTGCTGTACATCCTGCATGTTTTAAGCAATGTGTAAGCAAGGTGCACATCTAGCATGCTCTGCACTGGACTTTAGACCTGCTCTCAGCTGGTATATTGCACAGTCTATTCTAGTTTTTCAATATAGCAACGTGCCAACAATTCGCATTAACACACCTCTTTTCTAGACTGGAACATCTGAAAATAGCAACACGTCGGGGAAACACATCTTGCGCCTTATTGCGCCGGGTGCATGATAGGGCCTAAACTGAAAATTTTCTTGCTCTGTTAAACATCATTTGGGAAATATAAAAAAATAAACAAATCCAAAGGGGGGCTAATAATTCTGACTTCAACTGTATATGTATATAATATACTTTTCACAGTATTTCCTATAATATTTTTTGATCTTTAGAAAGTCTTATTTCTTTTTGTTTGGCTGGAATAAAAGCAGTTTTATTATGTTTTTTAAAACAACTTTAAGGTCAATATTATTAACCCCCTTTTTGATTGGCCACAGAACAAACCACTGTTGTCAATAACTAGCCAATAATTTGCCTTATTTTCCCAACTTGCCTTATTACCATAATAACCTAGTTTTAAATAGTTTTTAAATGTCACTTTAAGCTGAATGCTAGTATCTTGCAAAATAATTAGAAAAATACCATGCACTGTCACCTTGGCAAATACTAAATAAATTGGTTATTAGAAATTAGTTATTAAAATTAATACATTTTTAAAGGAGTTCTTTGCTCCATTCAGCAACACTTGGGAAAATAATTTTAAAAAGAATTTACAGAAGGGCTAACCATTTTGACTCTATGTATGGATGTACATATTTGTAATCCCGATGGTTGGGGAAATAAAAAATATGTAAACTGACATTTTTGCAATATTTCCAAATATATGTTGCTTACTATATATGATGTACAGCAGAGAAAATATGTATTGAACACGCCATGTTTTTTCCTGGGAATAATATTTCTAAAGAAACTGTTGACATGGAATTGAACCAGATTTTGGTTAAAACCTAAACAATACAAACATAAAAATAAAACTAAACAAATCTGAAAAATGACTTATATGTAATAAAGACATGGCACAAGGAGAAAGTACTGAACTGCTGAAATACATCTAATACTTTATATAAAAGGCTGTTTTGATGATGGCAGCTTAAAGGTGAGTTTTTCACAGAGTGTAAAAATCTTGATGGTTCTGTGGGTCTTGTCTATCTTTTTGTATCTTCTAATGGATTCAAGTCAGGTGATTGGCTGGGCCATTCTACAGCTTGATTTTTTTCCCTCTGAAAGTATATGTTTCCTTGGCTGTGTTTTGGATCATTGCCTTGCTGAAATGTCCACGCTGGTTTCATCTTCATCATCCTGATAAACAGATGTTGGACTGAAGCAGCTAATTGTCATTTACAATGAGGAATACTAAGAGATTTCAGCTGCTGTCTGGGCTTTCACCTCCTTTCTACACCTCCCTTTCTTCATGTGTTCAATACTTTTTCCTGGTGTCATTCCATTTTATTATGCATAACTTCATTTGTAAACTAATTAGATTTGTTTTCTTTGCATATATGGATTTCTTTGGTTGTTACCAACATCCAGGAAAAATTTCAAGTCAACCGCACCTTTAGAAATATGTTGAAAAATGGTGATGTGTTCAATACTTATTTTCCCCGCTGCATATGTAACATCTAAATATGAACTTGTATGTCAGTTGCCTATGTTTCCACCTATCTGATTTCTGTTTGGTTTAAAGCACTATTTTAATTAGTTACAGATATTATTTCCTAGTGACCCCTCACAAAATATTTGACTCCTTTTAGAGCAAATACAGTTTGTGCATGAAGCTTGAATGTTAGGATTTGGTTTTAAAATGAATGTTTGAACGTTTATATATAAATACAACTATGGCAAAAATAAAGAGATGATAATAATAGTAATTTTCAGTAAACTTTCTTCCCAATTTTAAATAAAAACCTTGTCATATAGTGCATACTGTATAATGACAATTGGCCAGAAAAATTAATTTTTTTATATTTATTTGTAATTAACACGGTACAATGTTGAACCTTCAGAAGACAGCATTATTTGGAGGAAAAACAATATTTTCAATAACAACAATTGTCATTGTCAATTACAATATTTTTATTCTAAATTTGGACAAACTTTTATAAGATTTTTATTATAAAAATATGAACACAACCTAATAAATCATGAGAAAAACAAAACAAAACTAAAGTAGTCTTGTCTCTTAATTCTTTTCCATAACTTAACTTCCATAACATAGCAATGGTACAGAATGCAGAAGCAGTTTTACACCACAACAAATTAGCTGCGATTCATTGTTTAGCTCTTTGCATTAATATTGTTTTAGCCCTGTTTACAATGTTTGAAATTTGATTTGTATTTAACATTATTTGTATTGGGTTGCACAACAGTGAATTGTTTTTAAAGATACCCTACTATCGGCTAATAAGCTGACTTGTCTTTGGGAAATAAAATCATTTTACGATTCTGTATCACATCAATACTTGGTGGTTGAACAGAAACGGTGGACTGGTATGTGTTTGACAGTGTTTTCAGTTTTGTGGTGGTCCTCCCTAGCATGTACAGAGGGTCTCGTCATCTCTGGATTTTTGTAATGCAAAGCATAAGTAGCTATTCATATTTAAGAGCGATTACATAATTTGCCACTCTTAAAAAAAAAAGCCACTGAAAATAAATATTATTGGAGTTTGTATTGACAAAAATGAACATCTGAAATTTATTTTATTTTTAAAATTTTTGCTAAATATTTATTTTATATTACTCTAACTTTTAGTCATTTGTAGGTATTGTCTAATAATAAAAATGAAAGATGAGTGATATTTATGGGTCACTTCCTCTGTTAAAATGACACATCAGCACACATCCGGTTCTGTAAACACATCCCCAGAATTTTTTTTTTTTTTTTTGCTTAAGCAGAGACTTTGGTGGCTTTGTAAAGAAGGATGATAAAGATTTTTTAAGTGTCAGCCTTTTTTGTTGCAGTCACACTGAATCAAGTATCAAGTTTAAAAAATGTACTTTTCCGATTATAGTGAAAAATCATGTTAAATAATGTATCTATTCAGATTTTCATTTTAATAAGAATTCCTTACGAATATTTAAAAAGTGGATTTAATTGTGCACATATTTAAGACCGTAGCAAAAGGCATTTTGTTAAAAATAATTGTATTACACTTTAGACATTCAGCAGTGAAATTTAAACCACACTGAACTGAACTGAACTGAACTGAACATCAACTCTGAAAACTGGACTGACACAGTTTTGAATCTACATTGTAAAATCGCTATAGAAATAAACATAAATTGAACTTTAAAATAAAACAATTACACTTTAAAATGTGTTTTAGATAAGGATGACAACATTTAAAAGCTAAATACGCCTTAAAATTAAGTAGTGTTCATTTTGTGAGAGTGTGTGTGATAAAGCACGATCAGATAAATGACAGTGGTTTACAAATGCGAGTTTCACGGGTTCACAGCCTTCTAGAGCTTCAAGATTTTCAGACGAAATACAGCCAAATAAAACAGTAAACATTCCTAATTAGCAATAATAATTCGATGTATGTTGAAATGAAGGTCCTGAGAAAGAATTGAGTGAATGCGAATCGGTTCGTTTGAATCATACATATAGAACCGATTCCAAAAATGATTTGTTCACGCAGGCTAAGACTAATTCTGAACTGAAACTATCCATCGATATCCACTTGCTGAAGTTTGAAAGCTAGGCTATTCGGAAGTAGCAGTAAAAAAAAAACGGTATGTAAAGAAGACGACTAAAATGGACCTGCTTTCCTGTGCGTTTTATTTTCTATTTTGCATGTCATGGACTTTCTCCTCAAAAATCTCAACACCAATCAGAGGTAAGACTGAGGCTTTATATTTGTGTGATTTTAATTATAGTAGCCTATTGATGATATAAACATTAATATTCGTGCTATTTTAGAAGAAATATTTGATTCAAGCGAAAAGAGTCGATTCCAGTGGACAGGCTCACCAGCAACAGCTGTAAGTGGCTTTATATCATTGTGTTTTATTATTATTTATTAAATATAATATCCGGGTCATATTAAAATGGCACAATGACATTTGTATTAACACATAATGACAAAATGTCCTGATATTTTCCCATTTCAAAACGAACAATGCATTGTATTACCTATATTGTTCATAAATGTATTTACTTTATATTATTATATTATATTATTGAATAAAGTGTGTTTTTAAAGACCCCAAACAAACAAATATACACTCACCGGCCACTGTATTAGGTACACCTTACTAGTACCCTTTTGCCTTCAGAACTGCTTTCCTTCGTGGCATAGATTCAACAGGGTACTGGAAATACTCCTCAGAGATTTTGCTCCATATGGACATGATAGCATCAACCAGTTGCTGCAGATTTGTTGGCTGCACATCCATGATGTGAATCTCCTGTTCCACCACATCCCAAAGATGCTATATTGGATTGAGAACTGGTCACTGTGGAGGCCCTTTGAATACAGTTAACGTATTGTCCTGTTCAAGAAACCAGTCGGAGATGATTCACGCTTTATGACATGGCGCATTATCCTGCTGTAAGTAGCCATCAGAAGATGGGTACACTGTGGTCATAATTAAAGGGATGAACATGGTCAGCAACAATACTTAGGAAAGCTGTGGCGTTGACACGATGCTCAATTGGTACTAATGGGGCCAAAGTGTGCCAAGAAAATATCCCCCACACCATTACACCACCATCAGCAGCCTGAATCGTTGATACAAGGCAGGATGAATCCATGCTTTCATGCTGTGGAGCCAAATTCTGACTCCACCATCTGAATGTGGCAGCAAAAATCGAGACTCATCAGACCAGGCAACATTTTCCAATGTCTATTGTCCAATTTTGGTGAGCCTCTGAATTGTAGCCTCAGTTTTTTGTTCTTAGCTGACAGAAGTGGCAGCCAGTGTGGTCTTCTGCTGCTGCAGCCCATCCCCCTCAAGGTTGCACATGTTGTATGTTCAGAGATGCTCTTCTGCATACCTCAGTTGTAACAAGTGGTTATTTGAGTTACTGTTGCCTTTCTATCAGCTGGAACCAGTCTGGCCATTCTCCTCTGACCTCTGGCATCAAGAAGTTATTTGTGCCCACAGAACTGCCGCTCACTGGATATTTTCTACCATCTACCATTTCTATCATTACCATTCTCTATAAATCCTAGAGATGGTTGTGTGTGAAAATCCCAGTAGATCATCAGTTTCTGAAATACTCAGATCAGCCTGTCTGGCACCAACAACCATGCCACATTCAAAGTCACTTTTCTACCCCATTCTGATGCTCAGTTTGAAGTGCAGCAGATCGTCTTGACCGCATGCCTAAATGCATTGAGTTGCTGCCATGTGATTGGCTGATTAGAAATTTGCGTTAACACCCATTTCAAAATGAATTTAAGCAGTAATAATCTTCAGTGTTACGTTCTTCAGAAATCATAACAGGGTTAATAGGCTCCATATCTTTGATGAACAGAAATTTAAAAACTGAAACAGATTAATTTTGTAGCATTATAGTCTAAATGTTTTATTGTGACTTGTAATCAATCTAATGCATTCTTACTGAATAAAGGTGTTTATTTCTTTTTTTTAAACTATATGGCTAGTTTTATACACATAGTAGATATCAAACATTTATTAATACCAGTTAATTTATTAATAATTAATTAATGAGTGATTAATAATATTTTTGTGTGTACTTTTCTCAATTTAAGTGGGAGGAAACACAAATGCAGCTTGGAAAACCCTTTGCACACCCAGTCTACCATGCTTGTAACCCTAAATTCAAAAACAAATCCAAAACATTATTGATAAAATGGATGCCAAAACAAGATGCCCGTGAGCTTCTGCTGGACCTGAGTTTTGCCCAAGTGGACCAGCAGCCTCTTTACATCTTTGTTATTAAATCTAACCAGTCCCAGAACACGTATGGACCACAAAAACCTGTTCTTGCAGTCAAAGTCCAACATCCATTCCCTGCAGACGATGATCTTCAGGATGAGGACCTGAGTCATGCCAAGGCTCTATATTTGGGAAACATCAATGAGAATGGCTTTTACCTGATGTTTCAATACAGCGGAAAGTGCATGTTCATTGCTTCAATCCAGGTGTTCTTCCGGAAATGTCCAGCGTTTGCATGGAAGCAGATGAAGTTTAAAGAAACTGCAGCAGGAGGGTCCAGGAGAGGAGTGTGTGTGGATGGAGCAGTGGAGATTTTGACCCCGCTGACTGAGTGTCAGTCTAATGGTACATGGGCTTCACCGAAGGGCTCATGTGTTTGTGGTGCGGGATACCAGACCAATGGAGACACATGCATAGGTGAGTAACAGTGCCCTCACATTGTCACCTTTGGTAAATACGCAACAAGCAATTTTGCATTTGAAAGATGTCTAACAGACGTTCAAACAAAGGCTGTATCTGAAATCATCCCATAAGCCATGGGCTGGTATAAGATTCTGACAGTATGCTAACATTAGATCAAAGTATCACGTTATTATGATTTCTGCTTTATAATATGTTCTTTGTAAATGGTAAAAAAAATTCCCACTGAACAAAATATTTGGATATAAAACAAGCCTGAAGAAGGTCACCGTTCAAGTCCCGGTTGGGTCAGTTGGCATTTCTGTGTGGAGTTTGCATGTTCTCCCCGTGTTCGTGTGGGTTTTGCACTATAGGTGAATTGAATAAACTAAATAGGCCATAGTGTATGTGTGTGAATGAGTGTATGGATGTTTCTCAGTACTGGGTTGCAGCTGGAAGGGCATCCGCTGTGTAAAACATATGCTGGATAAGTTGGTGAATAAAGGAATTAAGTCGAAGGAAAATTAATGGAAATAAGCCAGGATGCTTGGATGTTGGTTTATGAGCGATTTTGTTTTTTAAATGTTTGCTGGATCGTGTGCTGACCAGTAGCATTTGATGTGATTGCTCATTTGCTGCTGGAGATACTGTTGCCCTAAAAAATGAAATAAAATATTGAAAACACGTAAAAAACAAAACTAACATATACCGTAGGCAGGGGCAGTTTAGTGATTTTGGGGCTCTAAGCAATTCTAGCAATTGTGCCCAAGTCCTGAAATGCAGCCTTTCTATTTTTATTTTTTAAATATCACTCAGTCTTTTTTTCCACATTTTAAATGAATGTAATCTCTACAATTTAAATGATTAGTTTTCTTAAAATGAATTTACAACTAAAAATACTAAACTAAAATACTAATACTTTTTTTTATATATATAAATTTGACTGCTGGATTTTTCATAATGGAGGTTTTATTTTTTAATATTATTATTATTATTACATAACATTACATTATTATAATAATATTATATTCGATTGTATATTAAATAATATTTAATTACGTTAAAATTGTATTTGTAACTCTCACCATACAAAATATGGTAGAAAACGATGTTATATATAGTTTATAGGTATAATTTATACTTCTAGATATTTATTGGTGGCCCTCAGATTTCCAAAGCGACCGCTTACCTCGCTTATTGGTTAAATTCACCCCTGACCGTAGGAACGGTATAACAAAGATTTTTAGTGGTTTTAAAACTGTGACTCAGTTTTAAAATCGTCCCACGCTTGGTCTCATTCATACAATTGCGATTTTATGACAATTGTATGAATGAGATCGTACAAATTCATATAAATTAGCCACTAAATGAAAAAGTTATGAACTGGCATGAGATCGCGTTGTCCTCAGGCTTCAGTTTTATGTTGGTCATATTAAAACAAAGAAAACAATCTGAAGTTGTTGTTTTTAAGTTATATATACCATGATTTTACCAGTGCAGCCCACTTGAGAATAGATTTTCCTCCATGTGGCCCCTGAGCTAAAATGAGTTTGACACACCTGAATTAGACAGACTTCACATAGTCATTCATTTCTGTAATGACTAGTCTTTTTTGGACTGTTATCAGAGACACTAACTGACAGCCTTTGTATGTTAGCCTTGTTTCAGGCAAAAAGTCTATGTTTGGAGGTCTAGACGTTTTTTAACACACACACACACACACACACACACACAAACAATTCTTGCTGGCTATGAGAAAGGAAGGCTGTGTTTTTGAATGATAGGATTTTGAATGATTTTTCTCTTAAACCTTTCGCTAAATCTTGTGGTGA
This sequence comes from Danio tinwini, assembly GCA_903798205.1. Taxonomy (NCBI): domain Eukaryota; kingdom Metazoa; phylum Chordata; class Actinopteri; order Cypriniformes; family Danionidae; genus Danio; species Danio tinwini. The sequence continues at coordinate 2,520,970 of CAIGQZ010001108.1, forward strand.
TGTTACGTTGTAGTTTTGGGGACTTTCTGCTAACAGTGCATTGGGACAAAATAGACACACATCCACTTCCAGAGTAATTCATTACATTTCCAGTTGCTCTGGTGGTGACATAATTGTGACACATACAGTTGAAGGCAAGAATTTTAGCCCTCTTGTGACATTTTGATTCTTTCTTTTAAAGATTTCCTAAGTGATGTTTAATGGAAGCAAGGAAGGTTCAATTTAAGTATTTTAAGTATTATTTAATTATTTAATTTTTTTTAGTTTGGGTGCAATAAAAGCTATTTTTAAGGTCAATATTATTAACTCTACTGCACCAAATCACTGTTGTTAAATGACTGACCTACTTAACCTAAATTACTAACCAAATTTACCTTTAAACTGAACTTTAAGATGAATACTAGTATCTTGCAAAATAACTGTCATGATCACCAGCGATCTAAAACACCAGAGATCGCTGTAATACATTCATAAACACATAGGACTACAAATCTGCTGGAAAATGACACACACACACACGCATGCACGTGCGCGCGCACGCACGCACACACACGCGCGCACGCACACGGTTCCAGATCCTGACGGATTGCACTCTCACAGCCGATGCTGCTCAATGACTGATTGCACACTCATATATTCGGCTCACTTTGAGACACTCATGAATGTCATATGTGCTAGATTAATGAAGTCCTCCACATACTCCTCTATAGACCGGGCTTCCTGACGCAGACGCATGATCTTTATACCCGCTGGATCCATGTTAGGCTGAGTCTTGTTTACTGTAGGTGACATTACAACACGTTTCCTTTGTCTTGTTTTGCCTGGTTTTGATCTTTGCCTCGTCTGTCTGTTCATCTTGTATTGCTGCCTGCCTTGTGACCATCTGCCTGCTATTACAACTACGACTCTGGATTGTCCATATACATCTGTTTGTTCCTGTTTTGACCACTGCTTACCTGACCTTACCAATAAACCTGCATGTGGATCCGCACCCCCGTTGTCAGTGTTACATCCCCTGGTTACAGAAGACTCAGCCTAACATGGATCCAGCGGGTATAAAGGTCATGCGTCTGCATCAGGAAGCCCGTTCAATAGAGGAGGATGTGGAGGACTTCATTAATCTGGCACATATGGTCCATGAGTGTCTCAAAGTGAGCCGAATATATGTGTGTGCAGTCATTGAGCAGCATCAGCTGTGAGAGTTCAATCAGTCAGGATCTTGAACCGGTTGTGTGTGTGGTGCATGACTGGGTTTTGTAGTCCATTTACCAGCAGATTTGTAGTCCTATGTGTTTATGAATGTATTCCAGTGATCTCTGGTGTTTTAGATTGCTGGTGATCATGACAATAACTAGACAAATATTATGTACCGTCATCATGGTAGAAACAGAAATAAATGAGTTATTGAAACTATAATGATTAAAATTGTTTAAAAAAAATCTTGCCTCTGTTAACAGCATTCTGGAAAATATTTAAAAAGGAAATAATTTTTCAGGAGGGTTAATAGTTTGGACCTCAGCAGTATTTTTAACAAATAATTATTTGTTTTTTGATAGAACGGTGGTGTGTTTGAATTTTTTGGAGCATTTGTTAATATTTCAAACAAAACACTTAACAATAAAGTCATTTTCCCCACTGTATTTCTTTGCTCCTATTTACCAAGTGACACTATTGGTGTAGGGCACTTTGTGTTCATAGGACACTCTATTAATACAAGCAAAAGTCTGGCAATATATTTGGAATTCAACTGCTAACTAGACAAACTTAACAGAGAAATCATCCAGAAAAGGTGGTTAAACTAAATTTGTACTACACCACTAACAACAACAACACATTAGAATAACCCAAAATACCCTAGCAACAAGTTGGCCACCTTATTAACTTCATAGCAATGCTCTGGTAACACCGTATAGACTGTAAAATATGCAGCGTTCCACACAATTTGTTCATATTATCCCAACACAAAACGATTAAATTAACTTAACAAATTTAAGTGAATTGAACATAAAACAATTAAATTGTCCCCCAAAAAATTTAAGAATTGTGTTGTTTTAGCTCCCTTAAATAAATAGTTTGAACAAGCAGCAAAGATAACTTGTTTCACTGTACATTACCTGACAAAAGTATTGTCATCGATCCCAGTAGTAAGAGCAACAAATAATAACTTGACTTTTAGTTGATCGTTTAGAAAAGTGGAAGAAGGTAGATTTTTCAGATGAATCATCTATTAAACTGCGATTCCAATCATTACAAATATTGCAGAAGACCTATTGGATTCTGCATGGACCCAAGATTCTCACAGAAATCAGTCAAGTTTGGTGAAGGAAAAATCATGGTTTGGGGTTACATTCAGTATGGGGGCGTGCGAGAGATCTGCAGAGTGGATGGCAACATCAACAGTCTGTAGTATCAAGACATTTGTGCTGCCCATTACATTACAAACCACAGGAGAGGGCAAATTCTTCAGCAGGATAGCGCTCCTTCTCATACTTCAGCCTCTACATCAAAGTTCCTGAAAGCAAAGAAGGTCAAGGTGCTCCAGGATTGGCAAGCCGTCAAAAGGCATAAACATTATTGAGGATGTCTGGGGTGAGATGGAGGAGGCATTAAAGATGAATCCAAATAATCTTGATGAACTCTGGGAGTCTTGCAAGAATGCTTTCTTTGCCATTCCAGATGACTTTATTAATAAGTTATTTGAGTAATTGCAGAGATGTATAGATGCAGTCCTCCAAGCTCATGGGAGTCATACACAATATTATTTTTTTTTCCACTGCACCATGACTTTATATTCTATACTGTTCATTATATCTGTTAAGGGACAAGACTTTTGTCTAAGCAAAGTCAGACCTTACTGTCCTTATTAAATAATTAAAAATCAAGGCATGATCATATTTTATTTTGGTAAAAGAAGTGTAATCTAGAGGCCTTTGCCTTTCATATAAGCCACTTCTGATACCAAATGGTCAACTAGAAGTCAAGTTATTATTTGTTGTTCCTAAAACTTGGATAGGCTACAAGGCTTTTGTCAGGTATTTTAGCGTTTATTTAACTTTTTTGTTTAAAGGAATAGTTCACACAAAAATGTACTCATTATTTAACTAAACATTAGGTTAACTTAAACATTAACTAAACTTTATTTTTATACTCAAGTGATTTTCATTCTGTTAAACACAAAAGAAAATATACTGAAGAAAGCTGGAAACCTAGTAGAACAAAACTAATACTATGGAAGTTAATGGTTACAGGTTTACAGCGTTCTTCAGTATATCTTCTTTTGTGGTTACCAGAAGAAAAACAATTATAAATGTTTGAAACAAGTAAATGGTGAGTAAACGATGACAGAATTCTCATTTTGTTGGGTGAACTATCCCTTTAACATATTTGTATTATTTGCCTATATACAAATTGCACAACTAAATATTTGACATCGTTATATTTTTAGGAAAAGCTCCAGTCAATCTGTTCGCCACCCCTCACTCAATAATGGATCCCAGACCTGCACTTTCTCCTGTCCATACTGGTGTTGTAGTAGCTGAAGTTCTTCTTCTTCTTCTTCTTTTTATCGTCACAGCTGTTGTACTCCTCTTTGTATGGCACCACAAGCTCAGGTACACATACTCTATACTCTAGTAAATCCTATGTCTTGCATGGTCATTGCATAAAATTTTTAGCATAGCAATTGTTAAAATGTTAATTGCTGTTGGATGCTAAGATGAAAGAAATGTGGGCGACACGGTGGCTCAGTGGTTAGCACTGTTGCCTCACAGCAAGAAGGTCGCTGGATCGAATCCCGGCTGGGTCAGTTGGCATTTCTGTGTGGAGTTTGCATGTTCTCCCTGTGTTGGCGTGGGTTTCCTCCAGGTGCTCCGGTTTTTCCCACAGTCCAAAAACATGCGCTATAGGTGAATTGAATAAACTAAACTGTCCGTACTGTATGTGTGAATGAGTGTGTATGGTGTTTCCCAATACTGGGTTGCAGCTGGAAGGGCATCCACTGTGTAAAACATATGCTGGATAAGTTGGAGGTTCATTCCGCTGTGGCGACCCCTGAATAATAAAGGGACTAAGCCGAAGGAAAATAAAGGAATGAATGAAAGAAATGCATCTGAACTGCATAGAAATATTAGCATAGAGTATAATGATTGTATTGTGTCTGCTTTGTGTGTATACTGCATGTTCAGAGATCGTCAAGGAACAGAGCTGGTGTCTTTATCTACTGTGACTCAATATCGACGTCAGCAAGTACACACTGCTCAACCTGAGCTACTCGACAGCAAGACTTCATCGGTTTCTCACCCTGAAGGTTATCTTTATTCATTCATTTGTTTGTTCATTTGATTGTTCATTTGTTCATTGATTTGTTCATTTTTTCAATCGTTTGTTCACTCATTCTTTTAACATACAGTTCATTCATTCAACATACATTATCTGGCAAGTATTCATAGCGCTTCACTTTTTCCACATTTTATTATGTTACAACCTTTTTTCCAAATTGATTAAATTAATTTATTTCCTCAAAATTCTACAGACAACACTCCATAATGACAATGTGAAAAAAGATTTTTTTTTTTTTTGTGCAAATTTATTAAAAATAAAGAACCTGTAAAATCACATGTACATAAGTATCCACAGCCTTTGCCGTAAAGCTCTAAATTGAGCTTCGGTACATTCTGTTTCCACTGATCATTCTTGAGATGTTTCAGCAGCTTCATTGGAGTTCACCTGTGGCAAATTCAGTTGATTGGACATGATTTGAAAAGGTATACACCTGTCTATATAAGGTCCCAGGGTTGACGGTGCATGTCAAAGCACAAACCAAGCATGAAGACAAAGGAATTGTCTGTAGACCTACGAGACAGGATTGTCTCGAGGCACAAGGCTGGGGAAAGTTACAGAAAAATTTCTGCTGCTCTAAAAGTTCCAATGAGCACAGTGGCCTCCATCATCCGTGAGTGGAAGATGTTTGGAACCACCAGGACTCTTCCTAGATCTGGCCGGCCATCTAAGCTGATTGATCGGGGGAGAAGGGCATTAGTCAGGGAGGTGATCAATAACCTGATGGTCATTCTGTGTGTGCTCCAGCATTCTTCTGTGGAGAGAGGAGAACCTTACAGAAGGACATCCATCTGTGCAGCAATCCACCAATCAGGCCTTTATAGTGGAGTGGCCAGACAGAAGCCTCTCCCCATCTGGAATTTGCCAAAAGGCATCTGAAGGACTCTCAGACCATAAGAAACACAATTCTCTGGTCTGATGAGACTAAAATTGAACTCTTTGGAGTGTATGCTGAAGAAGATATTATTCTCTCAGTGTAAAGTGTTTTCTAAGTCAAAAGCAGTTACATGCCAGTGGGTAAAAATACTTTTAGGTATGTCTGAAAGATGAGAAACCACTCTGTCTAGCCTGCTATGAGCTATACTGATTCTAACTGATAACTGATTCTAACTGATTATGTAAAGCACTGATGTTAAATACTTATACTTATATAGTCAATTGGCATTTCTGTGTGGAGTTTGCATGTTCTCCCAGTGTTGGCGTGGGTTTCCTCCGGGTGCTCCGGTTTCCCCCACAGTCTAAAGACATGCACAATAGGTGAATTGAATAAACTACATTGGCCATAGTGTATGTGTGTGAATAAATGTGTATGGATGTTTCCCAGTACTGGGTTGCGGCTTGAAGGGCATCTGCTGTGTAAAACATATGCTGGATAAGTTGGCGGTTCATTCCTCTGTGACGACCCCTGATGAATAAAAGGACTAAGCCGAAAGAAAATAAAATAATCTCTGTACTATTAATAATTTATTAGATAGTCTTTCTTTACTGGCCTCTAGTATTTAATTATTATGGTTTTGTAGAAATAGCTACTTATTTGTTATGTATTCAGTAGGAATATTATCATTTAGAGCAGAGATGCCCAAACTAGGGCCTGCGGGCCAAAGTAGGCCCATGGTAACCTTTGATTTGGCCCACCATCCCATTTGAGAACCGAGGGAGAATGATAGGCAGGTGGTTGGTGCGAATGTCTTTGACAGAGTTTGTCATTTCAAATTAAACGTAACCTTTGTTTCTTTTTTATTGCTGGGCAACAAATAAGGCAGTCTCAAATTAAATGTTGTAATAAATCTGATTTTTAAAAGCGCAAATACTTTCACTCGACGCACAAGAGAAGGACAATGCACATGACATTGGTGAGAAAATCAAGTCAAAGGCAGCTGCAGCTTAACTTGTCTATTTGTCATTTTGTTATAAAGGCGATTGTTTATGTTTTTACTGTAATAAGTTCATCATAAAAGTTAAATATATACTGCATCAGGTAATATGATTTAAAGCAATGTTTTCTAGCTATTTTTGAATATTAAGAAATAAATTAGGAAATTACCCATGGCAACTTTAATGTAATGTTTGGTATATTTACCTTGGGCTCACAGCCCTCAATCAAGTTTGGTTTTTGGCCCTTCAAAGAAAAAGTTTGGGCAGCCCTGATTTAGAGCATTTATGAACAGAAAATGACATTTTGCATGAATGAGCAATACATTTATGCAGTTTGTTTTCATTTTTGTTAACATTAGTTACTGAAAATAAAGTTGTTCATTGTTAGTGCATTGTGCATTTATTGCTCAAAAATGTATAATATATAATTATTAGATAATTAAAAATAATAATTTCATGCTGCATTTATTGATGAAAAAATATTTTTATAATGCACTAATACATGTTGAACTATGATTATAAATGCTGCAAACGCAGTGCCGGTCATTATTATTTGAAATCATTCATTCGTTTTCTTTATTTGGCTTAGTCCCTTTATTAATCCGGGGTCGCCTCAGCGGAATGAACCACCAACTTATCCAGCATATTTTTTACGCAGCCGATGCCCTTCTAGTTGCAACCCATCACTGGAAAACACCCATACACTCTCATTCACACACATACACTATGGACAATTTAGCTTACCCAATTCACCTATAGCACATGTCTTTGGACTGTGGGGGAAACTGGAGCACCCGGAGGAAACCAACATGGGGAAAACATGCAAACTCCACACAGAAATGCCAACTGCTCGAACCAGCGACCTTCTTGCTGTGAGGTGACCATGCTACCCACTGCGCCACCGTGACGCCTCATTATTATTTCACGTTAGTAAATACAATAACTAATGAAACATTATTGTAAAGTGTGACCTATATATACAGTTAAAGTCAGAATGAATACCCCTTCTGAATTATTAGCCTTCCTGTATAATTTTTTTCCCAATTTCTGTTTAACGGAGAGAATTTTTTTTTTTTACACATTTCTAAATATGATGATTTTATTAACTTATTTCTAAAAACTGATTTCCTATATCTTTGCCATGATGACAGTAAATAACATTTTACTTGATATTTTTTAAGCAACATAGGCTCATACTGAAAACAATGCCCTACGTACATTTTTGGAGATTACAAATTATATAGCCAGAGGTATACATGGCTGCATTTCATCTTTAAAATGAATGCTATACGGTGGTATGATGGCGTTCAGTTTTCACGCTTACCAGCTGACTGCTTACCTTCATATGGATGGCTTTTCCACTGTTAACAGTATACCAGTGGCTTGCTGCATAAATTGGTGAACTTGTGACATAAAGCGGAATTGACCGTGACGACGGGGTTCGAGTTCAACAAAGAATGGTTCCAGAAAGCGGGTAAGACAAAGACAAAAACAAAAGCCAAAAAATTAAATAAATAAGTGAATAATGGTGAGAGTGTGGTAAAATCTGAAAATGTGGTAAAAGTCAGGCGGCTACAAGAGCTTTTTATTTTTCTGGATTGCTTTTGAAAACACCGTCAGTTGGGTTTAGGAAAGTGGGTGGGTGGGTGGGTCAATCAGTGCTTTTGAAAACACTGTCGGTTGGGTTTAGGAAAGAAGGAGGGTGGGTCAGTCAGTCAGTCAGTTGACAGTGGCCTCTGGTGGATTTACGCGAGAACTTCAGACGTAAATGGCACTCTAGAGTGAAATTTGAGATCTGAAAAAGCGTACATCAGCCTCTGGTGGATTTGCGAAAACAAAAAACTGCAAAAAAAAAAAACAACGTAGCACCTGGGATGTATTTGGCACTCACCAGAAATGTATATAGAGGTATGTTTTCAGAATGAGCCTGTGTTGTTTTTAAGAGCAGTATTCAGCTTAAAGTGACATTTAAAGGATTAACTAGGCAAGTTAGGGTAATTATGCAAGTCATTGAATAACAGTGGTTTGTTCTGTAGACAATCAAAACAAAATATTGCTTAAGGGGGCTAATAATGTTGACCTTAAAATTTAACTGACCAATTATTTACCAAAATCTGTTTTGGAAGTAAGAGAATATAAAGCCGGCATAAAGTTATTTTGGATATAGCCTAGCAGCTTATTATTTGGGGTCTAGCACTAGAAAGGCTCATAAAAGAGTTGAACTCACTAATGACCAGTTCTGTGTGCACAAATAAAATCTTGATCTTCATTCAGTTTGCTGGATGATTGGCCAAAATCAGAATGCTAAATGTAAGCCCTGCTTTCCCACAGCACAGAGAGAGGAAGCGTTTCAGCATGACTGTGCTTACGAACCTATGCGCACTCACACATTTCATCTGAAATCTGCAGGTATGTCTGAGAAATTGGTCAAGGTTGCAATCGATTCAAATTTCTCACAACTCAAACCAAGCGTGTAACCAACAATCAAAATACAGTTGTACATGGCAAGCATTGGCCTATTGTCAAACTATTTATGTTTATTTAGAAACCTAGAGATCTTTAAATAGAATTTTTTATTATATATATAGTGTTGAAAATAAATATATGAAATGTCATGAGACAGATATGCAGTTGTACATAATAATAATAATAATATGGATACTTTAACAAAATAATTAATCTAATATGGTGATCGGATGTACTAAAAGGCTTTCATTTTAAGAGTTTTTGCAGTGATTCCATACAACAGTTTTGGGTTTCTTAAAGAATCTTTCAGTAAATAGTTATTTTGCCTCAAATGTTATGCTAGAAGGGATTATTTTCTTAGTATTTGTGCTATGTGAAGAACTTAAAAAAATTGAAATAACATTTCCACTGTAAATAACATTTTGTGAATTTAAAGATTCTATGGATGTTAAAATCCCTACCAATGCCCACATACATGTGCAATGTACATATATGTGTATATATTGTTTGGGGTATGTAATATTTGACTTATTTTTGTTTAATTTGGTTAATTTAATAGTAATTTAATCAATTTAATTTTCACATATTTGTGTTTCTCTGTCAGTGTCAGACTCAGATCAGATGTTGGATGGGATAAAGGATCATCTGCTCTGTCTTAGAGATGTGCTAGTGGAACGGACAAAGTTGAAAATAAGCCAAAAACTTGGGAAAGGTAAAACAGACCTTTTTTGTCCTATAGGTGTTTTTTAAACAGTATTAAACAGATGTGAAATCATAAATGAAGATCATTGTTGAAAGATGACAAATGAGAATGTTGAGAAATGCATGATTAAATCATAACTGAATATTAAAATGGAAAATATATAAGCACATAAAAAATGTGTGAGTCTTACAAAAATGTTATACTAATTATATTAAAAACATACCTAAAAAGAGAAAACACCACATTTGTTTTCAACATCGATAAATCAGCGTCATACAATAATAATTATACACATTATAAGTTATACACACTAAAAAAAATCTGTATTCTAAGTTTTTTTTCAGCAGCTGGGGTGCCGGAAAACAAAAATTAAATAATAGCCGTTAAGTTACAGAAATTTACTGTAAAGTAACAGATGTTAAATTACAGAAATTGACCAGAAATATAAATTTAAGGAAATTTCTGTACTGTAATGTCCATTATTTCTACGGTAAATTACTGTAATTACATGGGCGTTATTTTCCGGTTTATTTCCGGCACCCCAGCTATAACAGAATTTTTTTACAGTGCAGATATTTCACTATTTTACTGTTTTTAAAATGTTTTTAAAACTGTTTTTACCTACAGCTCTATTTAGCAAAAGAGACTTTCCTAAATACATGTAGATTTCAGACAAAAGTGTAGGTTAATTTAAACTTTAAATCTTTTGAGTTTAATTCAAGTAAAATTAAAGGGTTAGCACTGTCGCTTCACAGCAAGAAGGGCGCTGGATCAAGTCCCTGCTGGATCCCTTGGCATTTCTGTGTGGAGTTTGCATGTTCTCCCCGTGTTGGCCTGGGTTTCCTCTGAGTGCTCTGGTTTCCCACAGTCCAAAGACATGCGCTATAGGTGAACTAAATAAACTAAATTGGCCGTATGGTATGAGAGTGTTTGTGAATGCTAGAGTGTATGGGTGTTTCCCAGTACTGGATTGCAGCTGAAAGGGGCATCCGCTGCGCAAAACATGTGCCGGAATAGTTGGCAGTTTAATCCACTGTGACAACCCCTGATAAATAAAGGAAATAAGCAGAAGAAAAATGAATGAATGAAAATTAAATGACTTGTAAAGTTAAATGGATTTAAAATAAATGTAAGGTTTATTTTTTTCTTTTTTTTTCTATTTTACAGTGTATGTAAATAGTATATTTTAATATCTCATTTACTGTTTCAATATTTTAACCTGAACATTTTTTAGGAAATATTATGATACTATCCACATAAATCAAAATATTTAGGTTTTTAGTCACATTTATCAATAAGGTGTCATTTATTCATTCATTCATTCATTCATTTTCCTTCGTTTTAGTCCGTTATTTATAAGGGGCTCACCACATTTGTTTTACGCAGTGGATGCCCTACCAGCTGCAACCCAGTACTGGGAAACACCTGTACACTCTTGCAGTCACACACATACACTTATACACTATGGCCCATTCACTTATTTAACATGTCTTTGGACTGTGGGGGAAACCGGAGCACCAGGAGGAAACCCACGCCAACACAGGGAGAACATGCAAACTCCACACAGAAATGCCAACTGGCTCAGCCGGGACTCGAACCAGCAACCTTCTTGCTGTGAGGCGACAGTGCTAACCACTGGGCCACCATGCCACCCCTAAGGTGTCGTTAGTTAATATATTTACATTTTAGGATCTGCAAATGAATTATGCATGCTTACGCTGGATTTTGTCCATCTGCAGGGGAATTTGGAGCTGTTTATGAGGGCATATTTTCCCCTAAAATAGGACAAGACATCAGAGTGGCGGTCAAAACATCAAAAGGTGTGCGTATATTATACAAATCACAGCAAAAAATTGATTTCTGATAAGAAAAAAATTATATTATCTAATAGTATAATTAATAAGAGTTAAGAACCAGCCTGAGATGATGCAATTTACACAATTATTAAAAATCACCCTATTGTTGTAGATGTGATCCACAGTGAAGAAGATCTGGAGTCTTTCCTGAAGGAGGCGGAAATGATGAAGCATTTCGATCATGTGAATGTAGTTAAATTACTCGGTATGTTTCTGAATGGAATAACTATTTCATGTCTGAAATCTAGGCTAAGATCTATAATTGATATGTAGCTGGATCAGGCACGGCAGCTGGTCCGCTGTGGCCTGTAGGTCTGTTCAAGGGCATTTGAGTGTGAAGCACATGAACAGTGGGGGATACGACTGACTTTTACCTCCTGCCTGTCTTTGACCTGCTGAATTTCGGCAGGATTATACTGTTGTAGGAATTAAATGGATCATAGCAACTGTAATGTGTACTAATGTAATTGGCATCTGTCCAGTGTTGTGATGCTTATTATTCAGTCAAGGTCATGTGCAGTCGATCACTGTAAACCAGCAGCTCACAGAAAATACAATTCTATCATACTATTATAACATTTCACTTTATTGGGTCAACTAGATTAGCTACCAGTCAAAGATTTGAAATAATTGATCATTTTTATCTCTTTTTAACATAATCTCATGTTTGCCAAAACTGATTTTGTTTGCATTTATTGCTCAAAAAGGTAGACTATATATATAATAGATAATTAGAAATAATAATTTCATGCTCACCACAATATAAGTCAGTTGGCATTTCTGTGTGGAGTTTGAATGTTCTCCCCGTGTTCGTGTGGGTTTCCTCTGAGTGCTCCAGTTTTCCCCACAGTCCAAAGACATGCGCTATCAGTGAATTGAATAAACTAAATTGGCCGTAGTGTGTGTGTGTGAATGAGAGTGTATGGATGTTCCAAGCACTGGGTTGCAGCTGGAAGGGCATCCACTGAGTAAAACATATGCTGGATAAGTTGGCGGCTCATTCAGCTGTGGCATACCTCTATGAATAAAGCGACTAAGCTAAAGCAAAATAAATGAATGAATGATTACATTCTCAAATATACACACTGTAAAAAATATCCATAAATTAGCAGTTTTCTGTATTTTGTGCAGCCTGATCTCACGAGGAAACGTAAGTATTTTAAGTTTTGTCAGTTTAGTGGCTAATTCGTACAAATTCGTATGAGTTCAGTCGTACGAAAATTTACTATTGTAAAAAGGAGGCGTGGCATCTAACCCCACCCCTAACCCCAACCGTCATTGGGTGATGAGCAAATTGTACTAATTTGTACGAATTAGATTGTACGAATTCATACGAAATAGCCACTAAATCAAAAAGTTACGAATTGTCGTGAGATTGCATTGATTTTGTGATTCATGTTTTTGTTTTTCCTAGTTTATTTAGGCTTTTGAATTGCATTATAGGACCTTGATCTTTCTTCCAACAACTTTTTGTAATGAGTAGGGGTGGCAACAGAGGTGAAGATCCAAGCACAGCTTTAATTGCCAGGCAGGCAAAGTTCAAAACAGGTGCAAACAGAAGCATACAAGTAATACAGAGAGTGGTTGATAAACACAGGCGAATGGTCAGGAGAGGCAGCAAAACAACATGAACGATAAACAAAACAAAGATCAAAAACCACAGTAAGGCAAGACAAGGCTAATGCTTGGTAATGCCCACTTACAGGATTTAAGACTTAACCGAGAAGTGTGCGTGTGTGTGGCATGTATAATTAGTCCTCATGAGCTGTGTGCGCAATCTGGGTGATCTGGAACTGGTGTGTGAGTTAAGTGGATGATGTGATATGTAGTTTAGTTAATTGTGAGTGTACTTCAGCAGCCTGCAAGGGCAAAACTGTTGTTGATCATAGCACTTTTAACCTTGAAAAGTTTGAAAAAGTGACTTTATTTAACATTTTTAATAAAGTACAAAAACCCTAAACTGCCAGTTCATTTTCTGTTATTTTACAGATTTATTTCTCTATATATTATTTTTTATACATTATATTATTTCAAGCTATTAGAAATGTCAATAGTCAACTGTAGAGTTGAATTTTTAACATCAAAAGTCGACAGAGCAGATCAACATCCCATAATGCAATTCACAACCATAAATAAACGGAAAGCACTTGTGAATCACAAAATAAATGCTGTGAATTTACTTGATTTATACTATAATTATTTAAATATATTTCTTATCCATGTAGAAAATTGCTGTTGCTGCCTAAATATTTGGGGATGCCATGATGAATTTTTTTTTTTTTCAGGAAAACAGATAATTTTTGTAACATTTTCAGTGTCTTTACAGTCGCCTTAAATTTTGAAATGGTAATGAATGAGTGTACAACATATAAAGTATTCAAAACTAAAAAATCAATTGAACATTAATAACTGAGCACTAATATTAACTGACCAAGTATTTTAAGGACCATGTAACAAAGATGACTGAAGTACTGGTGCTGAAAAATAAAAGAAATAGTCTATGCTATGTTTTAAAATGTTAAACAAAAATTTTAATAACAAAAGTTATTTTACATTATACTATTTTAATTTGAATGGAATTTATATAACATTGCTAAGCTTTTTTTTGGTCAACTTTTAATTAAGTGTAGTGTAAAACCTGCCAGAGTAATTGGTGGTTCATTCCACTGTGGCGGTGACCTCTGATAATCAGGAACTAAACCAAAGGATAATGAGTGAGCAAGTGTGACCTTCCATTGTGTTTTTCTTTCATCCACCAGGGGTTGCACTAGAGTGGGATCCGGAATCTTCCATGGTGGTACCGCTTGTTATTCTCCCATACATGAAGCACAGAGACTTGCACAGTTTCCTCAGAGCGACCAGATACGGTGATGTTCCCATGGTCAGTCCCACAAAAATTTAAAATAAACATACAGTTTGTCTCCTTTGAGTGTTATGTTTGGTGGGTAAAGCTAAAATAAGCATTAATCTCATAACCTGTTCTCTCCAGTTTGTGCCTCATCAGAGTCTTCTGCGCTTCATGATGGACATTGCTGCAGGAATGGAGTATCTGAGCCTTCAGGGTTTCTTACACAGAGATCTGGCCGCCCGCAACTGTATGTGAGTCTCCACTGGAGGGCGACAGAGAGCATGTCTGTTAATACCTCTTATTGTCTCAAAAAAGCCACACCTAATGGACTGAATCTTTTCCCTGTGCTGGACTCACACACACAATCACAGACACATTGTTTTGTATTCACAGGTTGGGTGATGATCTGCGTGTATGTGTGGCGGACTTTGGCCTCTCTAAGATGACGTATTCCAGCAACTACTACAGACATAAGAGTCAGGATGTGAAACTGCCTGTAAGGTGGATGGCCATAGAGAGTGTGGCAGACTTCATATTCACCACCAAGAGTGATGTGGTTAGTGCTGTTCATGCTTCCATTACAGCATTCAACTGTTTGCTCACTCAAAAATTTATGTTAATTGCTCACCCTCATGTCGTGCCAATCCCCTGAGATCTTTGTTCATCTTCGGCACACAAATTAAGATATTTTAGATGAAATCTGAGAGCTCTATCATTCTCCATTAACCGCAAGGTTCCGACATGCTCAGAACAATACCAAAACACCCTCAAAACTGATTATATGCCTTCAGTAGTTCAATCAGAATATTATCAAGCTACGAAAATACTTTTGTGCACACATAAAACAAAAATAACTTCATTTCATTTCCTTTCTTCTCCTCAGTGTCAATATAGGGTGTGTTCACGTGCCGTGCACAGATGTGTACACTGGATGCCTATGCATTAATTGTTCTGTTTAAAACAAAGCACAGAAGCATATTTATTAACCTATCTATCATCCATATATCCATATATCTATCCATCACCCATCTATCTATCTATCTATCTATCTATCTATCTATCTGTCTGTCTGTCTGTCTGTCTGTCTGTCTGTCTGTCTGTCTGTCT
>CAIGQZ010001108.1:2541427-2592938 GCA_903798205.1 Danio tinwini
TTGAGATAGATAGATAGATAGATAGATAGATAGATAGATAGATAGATAGATAGATAGATAGATAGATAGATAGATAGATAGATAGACAGTACGATAGATAGATGGAACAATAGGTGGAACAATAGATGGATGGAGCAGTAGATGGAACGATAGATAGATGGATGGATAGAAAGATAAATAGATGGAATGGTAGATGGAAGATAGATGGAAGATAGATGGAACGATAGATAGAACAATGATAGATAGATAGATAGATAGATAGATAGATAGATAGATAGATAGATAGATAGATAGATAGATAGATAGATAGATAGATAGATAGATAGATAGATAGATAGATAGATAGATAGATAGATAGATAGATAGATAGATAAATTACAATGTGCCAAAAAGCAAAAATTATTAATAAATGTCATTATGCAGGCACAGACACCACAAGAGAAGCAAGAGTAGCATTAATCATTCAATTAATATACAATCAAACAACCTTGCATTCGTGTTGGTGTGGGTTCCCACCAGGTGCTCCGGTTTTAACCACAGTCCAAAGACATGCAGTGAAGGTGAATTAAACTAAATTGGCCGTAGTGTATGTGTGTGAATGAGTGTTTATGGGTGTTTCCCAGTACTGGGCTGCAGCTGGAAGGGCATCCGGTGGTTCATTCTGCTGTGGCGACCCCTGATAATCAGGGACTAAGCCGAAGGAAAATTAATGAATAAATGAACATGCATCTATGGTGTTGTGGATTTACAATCAAAAAATGTAATTATAATAGAAGTCAATGGGGCAAAAACAGCCACCAACATAACGAAAGGTAGTCAATTTACCCAGAGTGTATAGGTTGTTTTCAATCATGTGGTTCTGGTGACGTGCGAAATTCAGATGGAGGGCATGAAGTAAAAAACTGAATAGGAGACACAGAGGAAAGTCTGTATTTTTGTGGTTTATACCATATTTCAAAGGAGATATCAATAGAAAATATGCACATGTGTTGGGCATGATCTTCATATCATAAAGAGGGCCGAGTTATACTGA
The DNA here is from genome assembly GCA_903798205.1 of Danio tinwini. Taxonomy (NCBI): domain Eukaryota; kingdom Metazoa; phylum Chordata; class Actinopteri; order Cypriniformes; family Danionidae; genus Danio; species Danio tinwini. The sequence continues at coordinate 2,542,461 of CAIGQZ010001108.1, forward strand.
ACCAAAATATATTTGCCTGTCATCAAGGCGATAAATACTGTATAATTACGTTACATGTAAAAAATACTATAGTAAATACTAAAGTGTTTGGAAGCATGCTATAGATAATTACTTGAATTAAACTGTTGTAGTAATTATATTGTTGCTGTGGTACAACACAACTGTAGTAGTAAACAAATTATTCAATAGGCTTCAGTTTTCTACGCTATAATCACAATGCACCACAGTTTACACTAACGTTACAGTATTTATTACAGTTTATCAGTTTACTACGCTACAGTATTCTCTAGCATTCATTAATAAAGAGTTGTACACATTATACACTTTACTATCTGGTTCAAAAACATGTTTATTATAAATTACTATAGTCCTTTTCCCTCATGCTGATATTTTCCAGACATCACGAAATAACAGATAAAAACATACAAATGCATGAACGCATAGTTTACATTATTATTTATTTATTTGTGTAAGGGGAAAATGTGCTCAACAATATTAACCGTCTAGTTTTGTCGCAAGAGTTGCATTTCTTTTTTGTTCTGTCGATGAACTTCACATCAACAAACATTCACCACTGAACATCTCAATGTTCACATTACGGTTGTTTATTTCACCAAAACGCCAGTAAAGACTTGGATTATTGCAAAAAAGACAGAGGCTTCATTGCAGCGATTACATGGCAGGGTGCATTATTTATATTCTCCTGGATTTTGTGTAGGTGTGATAGTGTTTGTATCTGATTTTTATATAACACATTAACATATTTATACACATAGCTAGGCTTAGGTATATAATCTTTATTGGTGTTGTCTAACGAATTATTGCATTTAAAAAATCTTGTACACATGGATGTATTGAAGGAATGTTTATTACATGCCTCCTTTTCTTCCGCTTTTCAGCCAGTTTCTTGAAATTTCCCCCTTTTATGAGCTAAAACTTTTGGAAGGCTATACAAGCTGTTCGTTATTTATTATTTTGGCCGATTTAAACTATTATAAACAACACAAAACATAAACATTTTGATGTTCTGATAGCGATTCCTAAGTTAAAGAATCACTTCCTGCCCTCCATCTGAATTTCGTGTGTCATCAATGACATCATGTGAAAACAATGAAAAAAAAATTCCAAAGCATTTTTGTCACCAAAACCATTCCATTTGCTTAAACACAGAGATGGTTGTGGCCAAATTAAGACTCAAACTCAACCCAGAGTGGATGAAAACATCCTTAACAGCTCACAAGGGTTAATATTAATGTTGACAGTACTGACTTTTTAAGATCTGGAGGATGATTCAGTCTCGTATTTGCTCTTATTTTGGCTATTTGCAACTTTGATTCAGATATGAGGTAATGTTGAGCTGCTGGCACAGAGATCCGTCTCAGAGGCCAGGTTTTGGAGAGCTGCACCGGAGCCTCAGTGCTCTTCTGTCTGAGCTTTCACCTCTGGAGGCCAGAATGGAGAGCCGCTACATCAACATGGGCCTAGAGGCAGCCAGCGATCAGCAGGACAGTGCACAAAACCAGGTGGAAAATGAAAGAGACTATCTGCATCTGCTTAAAACTGGTGACGGCTTTAAGGGAAGAGGAGGAAATGAGGAGGGAGACAAAAAGTTGATGTGAGAATAGTTCACATTATAGAGCAGTTGCACACAGAAACAAATATTTAAAATATATATGTTGTTTCCTATGCTTGAAATTTGCTGTGATTCATACATAAATTTTTACAATACTCTTTTCTTAAACTGTTTCTTGACTGTTTCTCTTAAAAAACTCAGGAAATGTTCAGAATAAAAAAGAATTAGCTTTTTTATTTCAAGTTAATTAAAGTATTATTTATTATTGCAATATCCTTCAGATGATGTTTGGACAATTTTAACAAAAAATATATGTTGTTTAGATTTATATATTTTTTTATTGATTGATTTTTTTTTTCATATTTTTACTTTCTTGGAATGGTATAAAAATTGATAATTGTTTTGGCACATGCCATGTAAAAAAACATACCAATAAATAAAAAAGACAAGGTTGGTCCTGAAGAAATTAGTCACAATTGTGTTTTTCAGTCAGTAATGACTGCACTGGAAATGAAAGGGAAACTAATATAATGTAGAAGAAATGTTTTGCACTTTGCTCAAACTAAAATATTTTTTATCTGAGATATCAAACTCAGAACTGAAAAAACATCATGTTCAGTTTTATGTTGTTTTTTTTTTTTTCTTCATTTTGAATAGGGCTGGGCGATTAATCGTAAAGTAATCAACCGACTTTCAGAACCTATAATCAATCTAACTTTTCCAGGTTCCTACCGCGTTGTGGAGTCACGTGACCCAGCTCTGTTAAAGCTGATTTATACTTCTGTGTCGAACGTACGGGTATGGTCTGGCACAGCCTTTGTGAGCTTGCATACTCGCACACCTCTTAAAAAATGTATGTTTGCACTACATTGACGATGATTGGTAGCTGCACCAGAGATGCCTTGTGATGGCATATTTTCTATTACAATAAAATTATTATATACATTAAAATATTTGTTTACAGAAGATTCAAGAAATGCACTGTTTAAAATATTTTTTACAGGATATACAAGAGTTATTTTATTTGAAAGAGATACTGCTGATTTTCTACTTTTAATATGAAAACCTTTGAAAAAAATGTATTTTGTTTCCAAAAGTGCAAGTTATTTATTTTCAAAAAACTCTTTGTTTTAGGCAATGTTTTTTTTTATTTCTGTTGTTCATTTTTAATGTTCAATAAATAATCATAGATAGTATATAGTGTGTCTTTCCTTAAATTATTTTAAAATAAATAATGCACCCTTCATTCAAAAATCTCTCACTTGTAATATGTGAGCACATTTACTGTACAAATGTTATCAGCGAACTATGAGGGCTAACAATAAAATAAATAAATAAAATAATCGTTCATTAATCGTAATCCAGTTAAAATGTTTAATTAATCGAGATTTAGATTTTAGGCCAAATCGCCCAGCCCTAATTTTGAATAGTAATAGGCCTATTTTGGCATATATGCATGCAAAATGCATTTCATACAACATTTTACTATGTTTTTTTTTACTTTTTATTTGTATATTTTCACACAACAACAAATGTAAGTTTCTAAACCTTTCTCTCTGTTGTAACTTTTTTTCTCATTTCAGGAGTAATCAGCCAACTGTTTTCAATAAAAAGAAATTAAACTTATTTAAGATTTACAAGTTCAGATAGATGGGCGGCACCGTGGCTCAGTGGTTAGCACAGTCATCTTACAGCAAGATGGTCGCTGAGTCCCGGCTGGGTCAGTTGGCATTTCAGTGTGGAGTTTGCATGTTCTCCGATTTCCCCCACAGTCCAAACACATGCGCTATAGGTGAACTGAATAAGCTAAATTGACCGTAGTGTATGTGTGTGAATGAGAGTGTGTATGGATGTTTCCCAGTACTGGGTTGCGGCTGGAAGGGCATCCACTGTGTAAAACATATGCTGGATAAGTTGGCAGTTCATTCCACTGTAGCGACCCCTGATTAATAAAGGGACTAAGCTGAAGGAAAATGAATGAATCAATCAATCAATCAAACTCAAAATTGATAAAGAGTTATTTTTATTTTATCATATTATTTTTATCATTTTGAATAGTAATAGGCCTGTTTTCGAATATATCCATGCAGCATTTCTTACTAAATTTTATCATGGTTTTTATATGTATATATTTTTTACAACAACTCTAAGTATTTTTAGTTTATTTGTTTTTGTTTTTATTTTCACTTTAGGAGAAATCAGCCAAATATTTTTAGTAAAAATATGTGAAACTTATTTAGATTTAAAGTTTAGAAAGGAAATTTCATACTCATAAAGAGGTTAACAGATAATTAATGGCATATAAGTAGCCTAAATAAAATTCAATACCATAAATTCAGTAAATCATAAAAATACAAATTAATACAATATAGTAATAACAAAAGTACATAAATTCCATTAAAAAGGGGGAAACAGTTGATCCTTTTTGGACTGCAAACACCACCAGATGGACATGTAAGCCAAAAATAGCACATTTTATTATTATAGTCTAAAATATTTTGTGGCGACACAATGACGCAGTAGGTAGTGCTGTCGCCTCACAGCAAGAAGGTCGCTGGTTCGAGCCTTGGCTGGGTCAGTTGGCGTTTCTGTGTGGAGTTTGCATGTTCTCCCTGCATTCACGTGGGTTTCCTCCACAGTCCAAAGACATGCGGTACAGGTGAATTGGGTAGGCTAAATTTTCTGTAGTGTATGAGTGTGTGTGTGGATGTTCCCCAGAGATGGGTTGCGGCTGGAAGGGCATTCGCTGTGTAAAAACATGCTGGATAAGTTGGCGGTTCATTCCGCTGTGGCGACCCCAGATTAACAAAGGGATTAAGCCGAAAAGAAAATGAATGAATGAATGAAAATATTTTGTATGAGGCGCCCTACAATTATTAAAATAATGTCATAATGTTCATAAACTGTAAAAATGCCGAGTTCCATGTTGCCCCATCACATTGAGTTAAATTGATAGTTTTGACAAATTTAAGTGGATTGAACATAAAGCAATTAAATAATTGTGGTTATATGAGCTTATTTTAAATAAGTAGTTTGAACAAGCAGCAAAATCTAACGTTATATTGTTTTGAGTGTATGATCTAAATACTCTGACATGAGTAAAACATGCAACTGCTGGATATCATATCTTATAGTAAATTATAATAGTTTCTTTATTGTCCACAACTGAAAATGTGTCTTTGGCTTACTAGTATACACCAAAAAGAAATATGCACCTACTCATATCGTCTCAGCATTTATAATTCTTAGAACATTTATACACTTTAAAACTACTGGACCTCTTGGGAGTAATATATTCCATCGCTTAGTACCGCTGAGGGACATTTGATAGGGTCAATTATTCATTCATTTCATCGGCTGAACATCTTGAATATTCTCTGGGTTGAGTCTGAGATCAGTCCGTAATGCCACGTCATCTGATGTCACTGCCGCACCTGCGCAGCCATCTTGTACTTCGAGCAAGGGGCAGATCGGAAGGAAGGAAGAAAAAGCTGAACAAAATAACAGCGTATCGCTTTATATGGTCAGTAATGCCCGTCAAGTGACTGGATCCAACGAGAAGAGTGTATTGAGGTGTGATCAGAGGGAGTAAATCAGAAAAAGCTGCCTGTGCCTCGGGAATCCAGACGTACAAGTCATCCTCTTCATCATTATCGCCTCTGCTCGCGGAGAAAAGAGTCCGATCTCCTGCTGAACCCGACGACAACGCCACAAACACGCCATGAATCCTGAATAGTGAGTATTTTAGGCCCGGTTTTAGTTGCGGGTGTCAGTGTTTGTATAATCATGAAGCGTCAGTGTAACTAGCTTTGTCTAGCTTGAACGGCTAACAACGTCCGGAACTAGCGGCGAATTTAGAGGATGTTTGTTGATATGGAGCCTTTATTTAGACCGATTATTTCTCCAAGTGACATAATTGTTTAGTCTTAACCGTTTAAGCTATAATTCGGTCACTATTTCGTGTTTATATCACGTAATTTAAGCATCTGCCCTACTGCGTGACGTCATTTTTGGCGTGTTGCGTTGCGACGCAGTGACGTAATTAGTTTTTCTGACGCGCAGCTGAATCCAGCTGTCAAAATGGATCTCGCATATAAACGCAAATGCCCTGTGCCCGCATCACACGGTGTTTTGAACCACATACGAGCCTGTCATTGTGAGGCGTCCAAGTGTCATGTGGTTTTTATTAGGCCTGTGAATTGAAAGTCGGTCTTGAAGGGGTCATGAAGAGGAGAAGCGTCGTATCCAGTGATTTCTTAGTAGCATGTGGTTAGTATTGAGGTAGAGTTGGTTTTATGTTCACACATTCATACGTTCTCCTTAATTATGTAATTTCAGAAAAGTATTATTTGACCGTTTTAAATAGTGAACTCATATTAGCAGCCAATCACTATCAAAGTACAACATTGTTCACAGTCAAATAAATAGTGCTAATGTTGTTTTGAAATCTTATTTACATGTGATTTCAGACCCAGTATTCAAAGTATCATAATAAACATTATAGGGAGCGTGTCACAAGCTGTCACTGAACAAATGTGCAAATATAAAACCAACTTTACCTCAATGCGATCAGTTTACTAGTTTGTAGGCAGTATAGCGACTATTTATAAATGATGTATGAATATCCTGAAGCAAGAATAACACAAAATTAATTATTATATCTTATATCCATCTACGGTTTTACAACTGTATCTAACTAGTTATAGATGCTAAAAACCACCCAAACATGTTTCAAACGCGTCTGTCACTGTGTGAGTTTGCTAATGACCAGTTAAACGCGTAGCCTTTACCTCAGACCTGTAAGGATGCTCAAACAAACAGATTTCACATTTAATTTATTTATGTGAATCATGAAATTCTGCTTTAGATTACACCTTTTCAGGCACAACATCTATTATTATTATTATTTTTAATCTAAAAACCACTAGAAAGGTGTTATATATTTTGGTCACTTATGTACTTGCATTTTCCCAAATGTTTTGAAGAATGTTCAGATCCCAAAAAATAATAATAATAATAATAAGTTGACAGCGAAAATTACATACTGTATCTTTTAAGGGATATAATAAAAAAGTCCTATTTACTCATTCTCAAGCCATACAAATGTGCAGTTACTTTCTTCAGTATAACATTACAAAAGATTTTTAGCTTAGCTTTATGAAAACGATTTCAACTGTGATTCATAAAACACAATTCAACTGTTAAAAGCACTTTGAAAGTCATACAGGTACATCAGAATCAGTACTCGGAGTTCCTGCCCATACATTGAATCCTTATTTGATTGGTCTGTGCAAGAAACTGAACATTATTTACAATGTTATTACCTTTAATCCATGGCTTTTCCAAACATTCCTGAGCATGTTCTTGACAGTCTGGAAAGTAAGCTTAATTTTGCATTATGGTGTAAATGCAAGTGCAAATTCACAGGTGAACTAACACTGTTTGATTTAGGGTTGTCAAAAGTCGGTACTGAAATAAAAAAAAAACGTCCATTTCCTGCTAACTTTTGAGTGCTGTTGAGCGCGTTCTTTATGCTGGTTTGAAACACTCCAGTATCCGTGTATCTGTGCTTGCACGTGGTGAAGAGTGGTGAACCGATGACCTTCACGGCCAATCACAGTCATCTCTGTTGAGCACATGAACACAATGGCCAATCAGCAGTGTTTAAGAATGTGCTCAAATGTTAGCAGGAAAATAGCATTTTAAAAATTTCATTACCAACTTTTATCAAACTCGATACTTTTGACCCCTATATTGTATCTAACTTTTTTTTAAATATCCAGTATAAGCAAAGGTAAGTAACATTTCAGTGAACAACATAACACACACATTCTTGAACACATTGATCTGATACTGTTTCAATTTACTATAATCTTTTATGTGAAGCTGCTTTGACACAATCTACATTGTATAAAAATAAATACAAATAAAGGTGAATTGAATTGAATTCTTCCTCGTTGCTGTAAACCAAAGACCATCATCTTACATTCGGTGAAGCTGTAGATAAAAAAAATAATAATAATTTTGTACATAGTGTTCAGGTTCATGCACAGACTGGTCTTTTGCCTTCATGAGCCCTCAGCGTATTCTCAGAAGCTATGGGTATTCATTTAGTTTTACCTTCATATGTTTTGACATTCAACATTCATAAGACATTCATAAGAATCATCAGCTAAAAACCTTTTGTAATGATCTCTCAAGAAAATAAAAGTACCTACATCATGAATGGCTTGAAGGTGATTAAATTAAGAGCTAATATTAATTATTAGGGCGTATATTCATTTAATTAAATTGCATTTGCCTGTCAGCTTTGGCCATTGATTAACCCACTAATATTCTGTTCATGAATAAGCTTTTCCTGTCCAAGACTAAGGATTTCCTGTTGTTTGTGGGCTTAACACCTTTAGCTTTCCCCTTGACTCATGCAAGCACTCTGTATCATCAGAACACTAACAGACCCTTGATTGCTTCACAACTGTTGTGTGGTGCAACATTTCTCAGTTTGTACTTGAATCCAGAATAGGTCCCTCATTGCAACAGTGTCATCGCTGGAATCACATTGGCTCAGCTGTATTTTGAGCTGGTGGCAGGGGATACTTTGTTTATGCTGATTTTGTTTTGAACCTTCTTCACTGTCAGCGTGACGCTGGTTCCTGGCTGGCGATTCTAGAAATGGCAGTTGATTTAGCAACTGTAATCTGTTGTCTGATGTAGTTTTCAAACTACATTTAAGCACAATTAATGGCACTAAAAGTATGTTGTGGTTAATTAAAATGAAGCTGACATAAAATATAAGATGGAAAAAGTGCAAATTGGAAATTACAGTTGAAAATAACTAAATGTAAAAATAAACTTCTAAATAAAATCTAAAAGCTAATCAAGTTAGGAATTAGTACCAATTTATTATATGGGTCAAGGATGAGATGTGCCATCTTGGTGTCCAAATCAAAACTTATTTAAAAAAAAGGGATTTGATATACATAGAAAGGATATTAAAAGCAAATATAGTGCCTGCTTTAATGTTTGAAATGCCTCTTGTGGAGAAAAAGAATGGCAAAAATATGGGTAAATGTTGCATTGTCATTCAGTGTAACCCACACTCACCGGCCACTTTATAAGGTACACCTGTCCAACTGCTCGTTAGTGCAAATTTCTAATCAGCCAATCACATGGCAGCAACTCAATGCATTTAGGCATGTAGACAGACGATCTGCTGCAGTTCAAACTGAGCATCAGAATGAGGAAGAAAGGTGATTTAAGTGGGTTTGGATGTGGCATGTTTGTTGCTGCCAGACGGGCTGGTCTGAGTATTTCAGAAACTGCTGATCTACTGGGATTTTCATGCACAACCATCTCTATGGTTTACAGAGAATGGTCCAAAAAGAGAAAATATCCAGTGAGCGGCAGTTCTGTGGGTGCAAATGCCTTGTTGATGTCAGAGGAGAATGGCCAGACAGGTTTTAGCTGATAAAAAGGCAACAATAACTCAAATAACCACTTGTTACAACCGAGGTATGCAGAAAAGCATCTCTGAATGCACCACACATTAAACTTTGAGGAGGATGGACTACAGCAGCAGAAGACCACACCGGGTGCCACTCCTGTCAGCTAAGAAGAGGAAACTGAGGCTACAATTTGCCTGGTCTGATGAGTCTTGATTTCTGTTGTGACATCTGAATGGTAGGGTCAGAATTTGGCATCAACAACATAAAAGCATGGATTTATTCTGCCTTGTATCAACGATTCAGGCTGGTGGTGGTGGTATAATGGTGTGTGGCATATTTTCCTGGCACACTTTGGACCCATTAGTACCAATTGAGCATTGTGTCAACACCACAGCTTACCTGAGTATTGTTGCTGACCATGTCCATCCCTTTATGACCACAGTGTACCCATCTTCTGATGGCTACTTCCAGCAGGACAACGTGCCATGTCATAAAGTGCGAATCATCTCAGACTGGTTTCTTAAACATTACAATGAATTCACTGTACTCAAATGGCCTCCACAGTCACCAGCCTCAATCCAATAGAACACCTTTGGGATGTAGTGGAACGGGAGATTCACATCATAAATGTGCAGTAGACAAATCTGCAGCAACTGCGTGATGCTATCATGTAAATATGGAGCGAAATCTCTGAGGAAGATTTCCAGTACCTTGTTAAATCTATGTCACGAAAGGATTAAGCAGTTCTGAAGGCAAAAAAGGTCCAACCCGGTACTAGTAATGTATACCTAATAAAGTGGCTTGTGAGTGTATATTTTTGTAAATTGAAATTATACACATTATCATCAGCACTTAAAAAATATTAAATTAAGAATTTCTTGATTAAAAAGAATAGGTAAAAGCTAATGATCTGAAGGGTAGTGGGAAAGTGTAAAGATTCAGATTTTTTAGTTTAGTTAGATCCTTTTAATATTATTAAATTATTATTATTTTAAGTATACCAGAAAATATTATTTTAGTTTATAAACAAAGTATTTAGTTTCTTCTAAGAAATAAAATGATAAAATACACATTCTAACAACAAATCCTGAGTTAGTTTTATAGTTTTGTTGTTGGATGATCACTTTTTGTCATTGACCCATGTAATACTTAAAAAAAAAAACCCACTGTACTATACAGTAAAACATGAGGTACACATTTCAATATCATAATATAAAAAAAAATTCTTGATGTATTTAATATATTTTCTGTTTCTCCTTTTTAGTGACTACCTGTTCAAACTGCTCCTCATCGGTGACTCTGGAGTGGGAAAGTCGTGTCTGTTGTTGAGATTTGCTGTGAGTAAAGGCACAGATGGGTTGTTTCGTCAGCTTTTGCTGCCAGACATCAAATAAATCACTTGAAGTTATGCAGTTTGAAAAGATATCAAGTTTTTCTGTCCTATAATAGATCACAACTCGAGCGTAGAATATCAACAACTTTAATAAGATTATTATTTTTTTTGTTCCGCAGGATGACACATACACTGAGAGCTATATCAGCACCATTGGCGTGGACTTCAAGATCCGCACCATTGAACTTGATGGCAAAACCATTAAGCTACAGATAGTAAGTTCATTCATCCTTCCTCATAACACTTCTTCTTCTTTTTTTTTTTTTTTTTTAACTGTGTTAAGTTCACAGACAGCTTAGCTTGACAGTCTATAGAAAATGTTAGACATTTAAAATTAGGACCTTTTAATAAAAGCATACATTATTTGACATGAATGTGTGTGTTTTTTTTTGTACTCTCTAGTGGGATACTGCAGGGCAAGAAAGATTTCGAACTATCACCTCCAGTTACTATCGAGGGGCTCATGGGATCATTGTGGTTTATGATGTGACGGATCAGGTAGGTTTCCTCCCTTGTTAAGGCCAAATTTAACAATCCACTTTTTGCAACTAAATCAATAATTAATTGTTGGTTATAAAGGGTAGTTTAGTTTTGAGTTTTAATGACACATTTACCACGTTTACTTCTGACGCAGAGTAAACTGCTCACTGTCATCGTCAGAGAGCCCCTCTTGCTTGATGACCTGCTTGTCAATTTATGGTTATTGCTAACACTGTTATTAATTTTGTAGTAATATGGCTCGATTCCACTGACTGGTACAGTACGGTACGAGTCACCTTTATCAGGCTTGCGTTTCCACTGCTAAAAGGGTACCAATGGTACTCTATTGGTGGGCGTGGTGTACGACAGAAAGTTGCTGTCAACGTCATTTTCGCTCGAGAATATGTCTAAAGTAAAGCTGTACGGGTCGCTCGCATATCATATGAGAAGCACTTCTGCCAAAACAGATCCTTTACACACATAAATACTTCTGTATAAATGTTTATTACTAACTTTTCTATGAACATGAGTTGGCTTATAACTGCAGATCAATGACAGTGCGAAAGCCTAATGTAACGTCTGCAATTATATTAAATAAATAAATAAATGCAACAAGTATATACACATACAGAGCCTTACAGTCTCCGATATGTTACCACTTACAGAAAAACTACACACAGCATACATTGAGCCCTTATTTAGGTTCAAAACAACATGAAAAAAAGCCCACAGTCAGTGCAAACCTCTTATGAATAAACGTGTTTGTAATCTTCAGCAGCACGTGTAGCCTCTTGTTTGAAAGTAATTCAATCATTCCGAGTTCATAATAGTCCAAAAGGTGATAATTATAGTTAAACATGGCAGTTTGTTCCTGTTTGCTGAAAAAATAATGCTCCTTTTTTTTCCGGCTTCTCCTTTTGTTTTTTCGTGCGTCACTCTCGCATTTGTCAGTTTCTGACAGGATCAGATTTCAAAAGCACGTCAATAATCAAGTGCACGTTATTATCGTCAGCTCAAGAAGTTTGTTATTTCAAACATAGATGCACGGCGAGCACAAGCAAGAAAGCGAAACCGCTCGCGCTTCAGACTGGCTTGTAAAAAACTGCGGGGTACAGGGTAAAATCTGCTCTTCTTTTTGGCTTTGTGGCTGTTCATCAAGACGACGACAAGGTTCGTTTGAGCCCGGGTCGACCAGAGTTCATTATTATATGTATATATAATTACGCTGTAATCTCTCAGCTGTGTATTAAAACATGGCGGCTTTGTTTTCATTCAGGCTTGTTGCATGAGCAAATGACGTATCTCTGTAAACCAATAGCGTTCAGCTGCGCGTCTAGCTCCGCCTTTTGGTACACTTTCTCATGTTTGGTACCCTTTCGAAAGGGTGCAGAAAAAGGGGTACAGTACGGTTTCTTTTTCTTTTAATCTCAGTCAATTTTAGTAAATTTATCTTGCAATTTTTATCAGAATTAAAATGATTTATATTTAGCTTTGAATGAATTTTAGTACTTTTTTATTAATTTGACAATTTTCAGTTAGTTAGCTGCCAAGTTTTTTACTTTTACGTTTTTTACTTTTATTTCTGCTCTATTTCAGCTTTTGTAAGTAAACTTTAAGCCTGAATTATACTTCTGCATCTAGTGAATACTGTTCCCCCACAGCACATATTGCACGTAGCTAGGGCTGGGTGATAATTCGATAATGATAATTATTATGATAGATATTTTTTCAATAAAACGATAATGACAGTTCGTTAAGTGTTTGATAATATTTACGCACTGAGTAATGCTGCGCAGGCATTTTGCAGCCTGCCCCTCCAGATGCAGCACGCAGTACATGTTTACAGCCATACAGTGTTAGTTGCACTTGGAGAATTAAGAAAAAAAATAAGGTTAAAAATGTCACAGTCACACATATTGTTGACAAAAAACGTAACTAGACTTTAGCAGTCTGGAGCTACTTAGTTTTTTGCAACCCAACAAAACTGCAACGTGCACTGCAAACTGCGCAGACGACTCGTGTCATCAAAAGCAGGCAACACCACAAACCTGTTTCATGATTTGAAACAAAGCCACCCTCATGAAGATGCTAAGAAATTACAAACAAGTGTTGGTAAACCAGCGTAACTACCCAGCAGAGTTTCAGGTCATCATTTTTAAAAGCTGTGCCTTACGAGAAAAAAACGCAGAAAAGACCGATACGACAGACAGCACAATCTCAATGAACACTTGATTCTTGCTGTCAACTACAAGTTGCAATATTTAAGGGCATTTGATACGACATTGATAGGAACTTTTTTTGTTGTTGCTTGTTTCCTTTTTAATATTAAGATATTTTCTTTGAAATTTGTAATACCACTATTGTCCCTAATTGATGGTAAAATACCCAAGCCTTTATATATTTAAAGAACATAATCATAGAGGAGAAATCAGATGTTCAAGACATAATCTTTAAAATAATGAAATATTAAAAATGCAGCAAATATATGACAGACGTTTACAACAGCAGTGGATCCATTTAATTAAATCCTTATTTTCCACGGAGTGAAGCATCATCCACCTGCAGTTGTTTAAGACGGGCACAAACAAAAAATATATACACTTTATATATTATTCTTTGAAAAGTTATCTTTTTGCAACGAATTTCATTTTATATAATGTGTAACTTAATTTTAGTATATTTTGTTGGTCAGTTATCTACAACATAAACAAGAAGAATGGATAACATCTGAGGGGAAGTGCTTCATAACAAGTCCGCTATTATGCTTTAGTGCCAAAACAATCCATTAAACTGTTTTCATGGTTTCAGTTTGATTCGTTTAATCAAGCGGTATAAGCAGCATAAGCTGGACAGTCTTTACAAACTATTTGCAGCAATGATAATACTCTTAGATTACTTTGGAAGAATAAACTCGGTCTAAAGTTTGAGAAACTCAGAAACTTGTGGGAATGGAGATGCTCCCTGCATGTCTCGCAGTGATGAGCGATTTATAAAATGCTTGTCTTCATAGGCTTATTCGTGTCTATCAGATAAAATGGGTTAAAACATCCGCAGATATAACGTTGATCTGCACATAACCAGGTTTTATGCATCCTGCAATATGACATGTGAAGAGGGTGACTCCATATGTAAGGTAAACTGCACACACTTGATTATGTAATGCATGGACGCGTCTCACAGCTCAAAGCATAACTAAACATTTAAATGTCCATGCTTAATCAGTCATCGATAAGGTCTATTGACAATCAACAGATCATTAAGTAATCGTTAGTATACCGAATTAAACAGCTAAAACATTTCACAAAATGTGTTAAATCAGCTGCACAAAGCTATTGGCATGCTGAAAATTCTTTCAAATTGATAGATATAATGATTTGACTTATTGTGATAATTATCGATATCAACTGATATGAAAAAAATAATCGTGATCATTTTTTTTTGCCATATCGCCCAGCCCTACCCATAGCTGATGCTATTACGAGCATTTTAACTTCTGCTTATTTGTCTGTGCTAAACTGGCAATAAAACATCCGATGCACTAGTTGGCAGTGGAGTGCCTAAACTTCTGTGCCAGGTTTTTTTTTGCTGGTGTTAAACTGGATGCTACTGTAGCTCAAACTCACACCTATTCAGGGATGAAAGAGGTGGGAACCAGTAAATGTTCAACAATTTTTATTATGAAATTGCAGTTTGAATTTTTAGGCAAAAAATCTTAATGGTAAGTGATCGCCACTTTGTGGTTCCATCACAGAGAGCTTATAAGTCACTTTCCAAAACCTTTTCATTCAATGTTCCTCAGTGGTGGAATGGTCTTCCCATTCCCACACAGACTGCAGATTCACTAGCATCATTTAAATGTCAACTAAAAACTTTTCCAAGATCACCTGAAACCCTATGGAAAAAAAACTAGGACCTCCTCTTTTCTCTCCCTCATCACATCACATAATGATGTAATAACCACAAAACAATATGCAATTCTGATAGTGCCTCACACAGGTGAGTGGGTTTGACAAAACACCTGTAGAAAACACACTCTTTCATCTCTCTGATACTTTTTAGTATTTAAGCACCAGCTATTGCACATTTGAACCAGATGTTTTCTTACAGTCACTCTATATCTCTAAAAAACACTGTGCATTTATGAAGTGTGCTTCACATGAGTGAGTGGGTTTGATAAACCACCTGTAGAAACTTTTCTCTCTATTAAAAAAAAAACATTACCTCCTTCTTACTCTAGCACTTAATTCTCTGAGCAGTTCCTTTGTATAATTAGCACTTTGTTTGTGTTGTTGGCTCTTCTTGTTGAATCACTGAATGCCTCCTCAATTATAAGTCGCTTTGTATAAAAGCATCTGCTAAAGGACTAAATGTAAAATAAAATAAATCCAAAAGTATCCATCTGGAGTTTGGAGCTCATTTGTGGGACTTGAGACTTGTTAAATACTCCTGTCAAACTGATTTCAAGCCAACCAATCACAAATCTTGCGCTCTGCGTAATCACAATGTGTAGTTACAGTTATGTTGGACATTCCCATCAGGGTATGGCGAAGGGTATGCAATTGTGCAAAGGTTACACTGGACCTACCGCACTGTGTTCTTGACTTAGAAGTATAAATTGGTCTTTTGATTCATTTGTTTTATTCATTTTTATTTTAGTTTCTAAATGCATGTTTCCTTGGCTTATATATTTATATAGTGCTCAGCATTTGGAAATGAATTTTTTTGTCCATTTCTCAGTGAATATAGACAATAATGTTTGGTGCATTTAAAGGATCAAGACAGCCTTTTTAAATAAGAGTACTTAAAAAAAATTTAACAGATTTGTTTGTGTTGAGCATCAGTTAAGACAACGTTAGCATCTGTCAGCTTTAATTGTGGGGAAAACTGGATCATTTTGAGCTTTTGTCAGCTAATTTCATCTTTCAGGTTTTAAATTATTATTGGGGTGGGATCAAAATCAGTGACGTAGCTTGGATCTGCTAGTGGAGTGATGATGTGTCGGTTTCTCATTATTATTCATAGCTGAGTTTTCTTATCCTATGAGAAGACCCTACTTCTTAATTATTCATGAGAGCATGTGCTTTCCGAAGGCAGGGCAGACCTGCCAAGCTGTGAGACCCAATGACTGGGTGAGACCACGTCCACGTACGGCAAGCAGTATTTAGCCGTTCATGAAGGGTCGTAACATTATGTGTTTGTTTTCATGATTCATGGGGTTTGTTGCATGTGTTTCCCCACGATGCTGTCAGGGCTGGTATAGCTGTTGGTTTGCAGCAAGCATTTTTGTCGAGAGAGCTGTACGGGAATTGGAGAATGGCAGACTTTGTCTTTTATTAGCTGAGTTTGTTACATTCAGACACATCGCCTATATCTGTGCTGCTGTGTTCGCCTATTAAAATCCTCCAGATTACCAGCAGGGTTAATGGTTGGAATAGATGGGGCAAGAGACCTGCTGCACTGCTATCCACTGTGTCTGCATTCAGACCCGGGATTCAGGGAGAGAGAAGTCCTCCTCATTTATAGTGTTTACATGACTTTCTTTATAATGATATAACAAATTGTGGTTATGTGTATATGAAATTACGAATAACATGTTGTTTGTTTTTTGCATTTTAACTTTGTAAACTATAAAATCATGCGTCTCCTCACGGTTTGGGTCTCATTTTGTGAGCCAACTGACAACAGTTGTTCGTTTCCCTTTTTCCCTACTGCTCTGCTGACCACGCCCATTCTTCCATCTGCACGCAGCACTCCACACCCATTATGAAGCATTTTTTTGAAAAAATTCTGAGGTAGACTTGAACCAAAAGAGGAGGGTTTCATGGCCCTTTGAGACGATTACAGAAGTGGACAAAATGGGTGGTGCCCTTCCATTGAAGAAAGAAAAATGACAGTGGTTATTACAATAGCTTGTAAATGAAAAAAAATTATGGTTAATCAAAAACTACTGAAATTAATGAACATCCTATATTGCTTTTGACTTGTGGTTCAACAGTAGCAATTAAAAAAGGTAAACTAATGAAATCAACAATTGGCCACCAACAATTCTGTCCAAGTCTGTATATCCATTAAAATAAGTGTTTGGTCACGTAACATCTTAAGGAATAAAAAGATAATATCTTAAAATTTAAATATTACAAAAACATTCCAAACCATAACATTTCAGCAAAATTTGATATTAGTTACATTTCTCCTGAGTTTTCCTATTAATTACCATTTTATTAAACATTTCCCCCTAACATATTAGTTAGTTTGTACTAATTTTGGCCTGATATTATGTGTTTTTTTGTCAGATTAGTTTCAGTTTTGGCATTGGTACTGACTAATCTAATGTATATGCACAAATATATTATTGTAAAGAATCCTATAGAAAATATTAATTTAAAAGAGAGATCTGTGAAGGGTGTACTCATTTGTGCTGAGGATTGTGTGTGTGTATATGTATATATACATCTATATAGGGTTTAGTTTTTTGTTTCAGTTTCATTTTAACTTTAATAACCCTCCGCCTGATTATGACTTGCAGGGTTGAAATGAAAATGAAGAGTTCTTTTCTCTGTTCTGCTTTCTCTATAGGAATCGTATAACAATGTGAAACAGTGGCTTCAGGAAATAGACCGCTATGCAAGCGAGAATGTCAACAAGCTGCTGGTGGGGAACAAATGTGACCTTACCACCAAGAAAGTAGTGGACTACACAACAGCTAAGGTATTAATGCCACAATCGAGACACATCTTATCTTATTTAGTAGCTTTGTTCCCTTTTTATCAAAACTAGTGTATTATACAAGCCCAATTGAGTCTCATTTTTGTGTAAATTGGTAGCATAAGGCATACACCGTTTCTGCAGCTAATGCTAAGGGTTTACGATTTGAATAATTCTCCACCTAATATTGAATCTTTCAATTGAGTCTAATATTGAGTCTTTGGCTGCTTGTAATGAAGCGAGGGGTTCTGATTTACATTTTCACCTGGTAGATGATAAAACAGATTCCGGAAAAATCCCATTGCAAGAGAAGCACAGACTTCATTAAAGACCAGGGTATCATAGAGACCTGGAAGGGATCTTACTTTGGCTTTGAGAGGATAAACCACATAGAAAGTATATAAACATTCACTTGAAATGCATAGCAACACTCTAGCAAACACATTTAAAATAATATGAGACGTATTCACATCAAGAACTATTTTAACCCATTTTTAAATGATTATATTCCTCAATGATTTTTCACCCCAATGAGCAGTAAGTTATATGAATTCTGCAATATCTTTCTTTTTTTTGGATATAGACTTATTTATTCTTTATTTATTGAACAGTTTAGATTTAGAACTATATAGAATTAAGCCCAAGATCCACCCAACAGAAAGTTACATTTTAGTAAAAACAAAAATAGTACAATAATAGGTAAAAAATAATCAGGATTTAAGCATGTCTGATACAGTCTCTCATATTTTTGGGGGATATTTTTGATAATGGTAACCAATAAAATCATTATTTCATATGCATGCTTATAAAATGGCACTCTTGCTGTTGTGAGATTACCTACAATTTTTTATGTAAATATTTTTATATAAATATTAACAAAATAAAATCCCATGCAATTATTTCTATTTTATTTAAATGACTTTAAATATATGGTCATTAAAACTACATTCTAGGAGGTTTTTCTTATAACAAGCACTGAATGCTTGGACTCCCCAAATGTGTTTCTGACACAGTTTTGGGACAAGTTATAGCTGAAAGTTAGTTTTTTTTTTTTTTGCAGAGTGTGTGACCTACTTAATGTCAGCTTTTACATGATTAAAACAAATAAATCTCACACACTGCTAGTGCATACTGCAGTTTTGTGTTCTGCTGCTTTAAGTGCTTGAGCTTTTTAAAGCAGGATGAATTCAGATTGTCAGTTGATGCTTTAGCTAGAAAAATGATCTGAATCTAAGGCTGGGTAATTTGACTCAATCAAGACCTTAAATAATTGAATACTTTACTTAGATTGCGATAGTTGAATGTTTATTTTAATTTTCAATTAACCTCCCCTATAGTTCATTAAATGTTTGGACTGTAAATGTACTAAAATATAAAATGTGGAATTTTTGTTCTAGTGAAAGATACATTTTTATCTCTGTATTATTAAAATAATTGATGAAAATAAGGAATGAAACTCATTATGAATTTGTTTAATACTTCAAATGATTGAAACCAAATTAAACATTGTTTAAAATGATGTTTTGTGAAAAAGTAACATTTAACTGTAAAGCAAGTTTACCAAAAAAATTATATAACTTGCATGTTTTGCAAACTATTTGAAAAAAATAAACAAAAATAATCATAATCAAAAATATAAAATAAACAAATATAATGCTAATGATAATACATGGCCTTTGAGCTGCCACCATTTCTGCTCAATTCTGAAGAAACTGACAACTAAGAATATGATTTACATGCAGTGTGTCAAATATCTGAGGTATGAGAGACTCCCATGTTCCTACAGCTTGCAGGTATGAGAGAGAGACAAAGCGAGTTTATAAATCGTCAGATTTATTGTGCATCCACTGATATGGACAGTAATATTTGCTTTCACTGTGCTGTCAGCGACAGTTCAACGACAGATAATTGAATATATATCTGCTTCAAACTTATTCTTAGCATGCTCTCAATCACTGCTGAGTGAAATGTAATGGTCTATTAGCTATTGGCTTACAATAGACATCATTTTGTCACCCCATTGTAAAATCTGCTTGTATATACATTGATTTTCCTTTAACTTAGTCTCAGATTTAGCTTAGTCTCAGAGGTTGCCACAGCGGAATTAATCGCCAACTATTCAAGCAAATGTTTTACGCAGTGAATGCCCTTTCAGCCGCAACCCAGTACTGGAAACACTTATACACACTTATACACTACGGCCAATTTAGTTTACCCAATTTACTTATAGCGCATGTCTTTGGACTGTGGGGGAAACCGGAGCACCCAGTGAAAACCCATGCCAACACGGGGAGAACATGCAAACTCCACATAGAAATGCCTACTGGCCCAGCCGGGACTCGAATCAGCGACCTTCTTGCTGTGAGGCGACAGTGCTACCCACTGAGCCACCATGCCACCCACCTGCTTGTATATGCAAGGGATTTTTTCATAATGTAGAGGATGAGCGGCACTGCATGTACAAGTCAAAGTTATTTTAACAAACCACACACCGTGTGAAATGCTGTGAACGATGGGAGCACAAAGCTCAAACACATCTATATAGTGCAGAAATCACACATGTTGTTAAGTTGTAAGGGGCCATTATTAACAGGATTAACAAATACATAGAGTAAATTATGTTAGTTATAGTTTCTGAATTTTGGTTTAAATTTGTTTTTGATTAATGGTCAAGCACTAATTTTACCTGTGTGAAACTGATTACAGGGTTGCCACCGGTCATGGAATCTTTCCAGAAATTGAAAGTCAGGGATTTATTTATTTTTTGTCCCAAGTCATGGAATATCAGGGATTTTTGCTTGTCGTTAGAAATTGTAATTTTTATTTATAAAAATGTAATTTGTTCTATAATGTATGTTTTTATACGGCACTGTTTATTATTTCACACCTACTATTTTCAACTTTTGATCCCGTAAGTCAAATGCAGTGACCAGACAGTACCTGTTAACTAAGACTAACATGCCAGAATAATCTAGATTTTAAGAGCTTTGATTTCAAAATGACCAGGGGAGATATGGCAATAATGCAATCTTGATAATTCTTTTCCATACTGAACAATAATAATAATATATTTCGATATGAGATGTTAATGCTTCCACATTTTAAAGAGTACGCCCACAGTGACTGAAGCCACAAAAGTTAGAGGGTCCATTAATTAGCATAGCATAATTTCAGCCGATAAATTTTCGATGGTTGCACATTTCTCCTGTGGGATTGGTTTTTGGATCAGTATAGAGTAAAAAAAAGTCCAGAGCTTATCATTGTTATTGACATAAATTTTATCATCATTCGATATAATATTGTTTATTGGCTCAGCCCTACTTCAAAGACTTAAACACTTCAGATGTGTGTGTAAAGATGTAAACGTGAAAATGGTGAAACGACTACAGAGCTATCAAATATGGGCTCTTCTGGTTTTTCCAATCAAAATCTTAAGGTAAATTATCAATTGTTGTTCTGTTAGTGGCTATATTGGCAAAATTATATTCACGCTAAAACCATTTTAATATTATGCCAAGCGACCTCTTTTATCTGTCATTTAATGTTATGGAAATTCTGCTTTTTATTCAGTAGCTATGTTTCCATCTAGACATGGGACGATAACCGTTTTCAAGGTATACCGCGGTTTGGAAAAGTCAAGCTTTTAAAACCGTCAATTTTCTGTAATACCGTTCCTAAGGTATGCAAGATATTTTATTTACTTTTTTTTCTTAGTTTTTTAGGCCAACAGTATCTCCAGCAGAAAAGATATCCAAAGATGCCGTTTTAAATTGTAAAGAAATCTGTGTTTCTGAAAATAATTAAGACAGCAGAAGTCAATGGTTCATTTGAATTATTTAGCTTAACATGTTTACTGCTCCAAAATATTTTAAATCTTTTAAAAAATAAAATATATTGTTTTCAAAGGGGATTTTTTTTTTTTTTACCCAGACATTTAAAAAGAATATATTTTAAAGCGGTAATCACAATACCATGCTATTTTACCCAAGGTTATCATACCGTCAGAATCTTATACCGACCCATGCCTATTTCCATCCACCTAATTTTATGCACATTTTGGACATGAGCATAAAAAACGGTTGATGAAAACGCCAGATGCGCATACAAAAATGTATGCCAATAACTGAGTAGGATAAACTTTTTATCTGATAAGAAAAAATGTGCATAAACTACGATGGAAACACTTTTACTGAACAAATTTCAGTCTGCGCATTAAAAAATTGAATTTAGTTATAAGAGATCATGTGATAATTAAAATATGTGTGAATGGACTGGAATAGACAAATCAGCAGGCTGAGAACATTGTAAAACATCTGAAATGTCTTTTTTGGTCATTCTAAAACGCCATTTCAGTGTTATTAATTATTACTAATATTATTATTAATTACCTCCAGAACTGTCAAGAGCGCATGTGCTTCACATCTCGCGCCTTTTTGAAATGCCACCACGTGTTTAGTTTTGCTCATGAATTTAATTCACATTGTTGAATGGAACCATAGCTAGTGAAAGTCACTGCTATTTGACTCCCAAGTGGGAACCCTGGCAATTCCAATGATATTCTTATATCTTTATCAGTATAGTTATTATCCTTGTAAGAGTCTCGTCTACAGTCAAATGTTTTTGACCCTAACAGAGAAATGGCAAGAATGAGGTTCGACATAACAAAGCGATCTGAAATGTCTCACTCTGGTTCTTTTTTTGCCTCACAGGAATTTGCTGACTCTTTAGCAATTCCCTTCCTTGAGACGAGCGCTAAGAATGCCACAAATGTGGAGCAGGCCTTCATGACTATGGCTGCTGAGATCAAGAAGCGCATGGGCCCTGGAGCGACAACCGGAGGAGACAAGCCCAACCTGAAGATCGAGAGCACTCCTGTGCGGCAGTCTGGTGGAGGCTGCTGTTGAACAGCCTGAGCGTGCGCACACACACACACACAAAATCATCCCTTTCCCCTTCAAAAGCATTTTCTCACACACACCAAAAAAGCATCATGGGAGGAACCACTGCATTAAGAGCCAACGTCTAACAGCCTCACGGCTTCATTTATAACATCATAGTCTTGTTTTTATTCTCATTTTCCATAAAAAAAAAACACCTCATTCCTTTTTCCTCCCCGTGCACATGAATAACCTCGCCCACATCTGTAACCCCACCCCCTGTACGTAAAGTTCAGGATGGAGCTTCGGTAGTCATATGTCCATGTATAGAAACAGATGTCTTCAAGAGAAGCAGGTCCAGGGGTGATTGGAAAATCCTCCTTTTAAACAACTAGAGAGGTTAAGAAAGTCTCTAGTATGTCTATTCTGTCTCACTTTGTCACTTGAATGAGGTTTTGTGGCGAAAGCATGGCTTCTGAGGCTGAAGTCAATTGCAAAGTCGGCAATATTCTATACTTGTTCTCATCCTACTAGTATATTATTGTTATTATGGTGATTTTTAAGACTGATTTGTTTTGTTTTTCCTGTAGGTTTTTGTTTTTCTAATGAAGGCTTGTACAAAGGCTTACTGCTGTCAATGACATAGTCTGGTCAGGGACGGGGACGGAAAGGGTTGTTTATAATTTGGATTTGGAGGGGTCTAGGCTTTAGGCTGGTTGTTGAAACGCTACTGTTCCCTCTTTTACCTCAATGACCTCTGCTACTTTTGAGTGCACAGCCATCGCAGGTGGAAAATGACTGCACAAACGTTGGGATTCTTTCCTCCTGTGATCAGCAGTTTTGTAGCTTTGCGATTGATATTTTGGTGTCATTTTACCATCAGGTTGAGTCATCCCATAGTTCTCGCTGCTGCCAAAAAACGGTCCATCTTTGTGCGTTATTTATTTACATACGGTAAATATACTTGCATATTTGTGAAGGGCCTTAATTTCACCACCAATGAAAGCGTGGTGGTTCTACGGATCCGGTTTAGTGTGTTCGTGTAGGATCATTGTGTAGGAATGTTGGGATTGACTGGTCCAGTGTTGGAGACCGGATATGACCTCCCATGTTCTTTAAGGAAAACTGTTAGTTCGTACGCATAGATTCTAGCTTACTACAACTCGGACCTTTCTCAAATTAATGGTCTAGATTAAGCTCATTCAGATGTTGCCTTTGAATCCCACATGGTTGCATTTAGCAAATTTACAGAAACTGCAAATGATTGGACCTGTTGACAGTGTTGTTTTTTTTCTGACCTGGCTGTTTTATTGTGTACAACGTAGAGTTTGTGAACTTCACTAGTATTAGTGCGTCACTCTTGTCTTAATTAGGATAGTCTCACCATTGTGATGTTAGATCACGTTCTGAGCCATCGTAATGTACTTTTTACACCACTAACATCTGCCAATACTGACATAACCACACACATTCTCATCACTAATGTTTTGTGGTGAATTTCCTCTTACTATTTTTGTAAGGCAGCGTCAGGTTGGAGGGAGCAGTAGCAGGGATTAAGGGTGTGTGTGCAATGGCTGGGATGGGCAAAGGGGCAACTGCAAAGAAGAAAAGCGTTTGGGAACATTCCTTTGATTTTAAAACAGGTCTGTCGTGGATCTCTGCATTACGTCTGTGTGAAAAGAAACCGTATATGAAAGTCTCATTTAAACCCTGCACTCATTCACACACTAAACAAGTGCTTTTTTGGGGGGGGGATGTGTTGAAAAGGGGTCATTGTTTTCTCTGAAGGTTTGCCGTTTTCTTCGATTTCGATAAAATGTGTCTGGGTTGAGGAAAGATGAAGATGGGTGTTGGGGTGGGGGGTTGTTGCTTATGAATGTGATGGAGCGTTCTTCGTCTTCTCATCATTTTTACTTTCTATCCATGTCGTTTGCACATCTAATTTAGTTTGAATTAAGACACAGCGATGGTAAAATGGCAAGCACCTCTTTAGTAGTTTCCCTGTCTAATATACACGCTCTTCTCTATCCCCTTTTGCTTGCTCACCCCCGGTGCTGTTTCATAGCTGGCTTTGATCTTGTTTTCTCTTCTCTGTACATATTATAAATATATATAATAAAATGATCAACATGAGACTTAACGACAGCATGTTCTGCGTGCTTTTCTGCTCTGTCAAGTGAAATATTGTGTGGGTGGTGAGGTAAGTATCACTGTGCTAGTGATCTGTTGGCTGTCATATACTGATGTCAATTTTAATGATAAAATTATCATTTTGAATGGACTGGATGAACCTCATTACTGTATTACCCCATTACTGTATAATCAAAAAATGATGAGAATCTTTATTTTAGAACAATGGAGAAAGAATTCATTAAAATTACAGACAAATTTGACGGTGGACATCTGGATACATTACAACAGTAATGATAATTGACAGAGGAAATGTGTCTTGCTGTCATGAAATTAATGTTGTGACGTTTTTTGTTTTTTTTTAATACAAAAACTCACATTCACCGGCGGCTTTATTAGGTACACCAGTCTAGCGGCTCGTTGACGAAAATCTCTAATCAGCCAATCACATGACAGCAACTCAATGCATTTAGACATGTAGACATGGTCAAGACGATCTGCTGCAGTTCAAACAGAGCATCAGAATGGGAAGGAAAGGTGATTTAAGTGACTTTGAACAAGGCATGGATGTTGTTGCCATACGGGCTGGTCTA
Source organism: Danio tinwini (assembly GCA_903798205.1). NCBI lineage: Eukaryota > Metazoa > Chordata > Actinopteri > Cypriniformes > Danionidae > Danio > Danio tinwini. Next base: position 2,567,657 of record CAIGQZ010001108.1, read on the forward strand.
AGTATTTCAGAAACTGCTGATCTACCACCTAACCATCTAACGCACAACCATCTCTAGGTTTTACAGAGAATGGTCAGAAAAAGGTAAAATATCCAGTGAGCGGCAGTTCTGTGGGTGCAAATGTCTTGTTGATGTCAGAGGAGAATGGCCAGACTGGTTCCAGCTGATAAAAAGGCAACAGTAACTCAAATGACCACTCATTACAACCAAGGTATGCAGAAGAGCATCTCTGAACACACAACACGTCCAACCTCGAAGTGAATGGGCTACAGCAGCAGTTGACCACATCAGATGCCACTCCTGACAGCTAAGAAGAGGAAACTGAGGCTACAATTTGCACAGCTCACCAAAATTGGACAATAGAAGATTGGAAAAACACTGCCTGAGTCTCTATTTATGCTGCGACATTCGGATGGTAGAGTCAGAATTTAACATCAACAACATGAAAACATGGATCCATCTTGCCTTATATCAACGGTTCAGGCTGCTGGTGGTGGTGTAATAGTGTGGGTGATATTTCCTTGGCACACTTTGGGCTCATTTGTACCAATTAAGTATCATATCAACACAGCCTACCTGAGTATTGTTGCTGACCATGTCCATCCCTTTATGACCACAGTGTACCCATCTTCCGATGGCTACTTCCAGCAGGATAACGTGCCATGTCATAAAGCGTGAATCATCTCAGACTGGTTTCTTAAACATGACAATGAGTTAACTGTACTCAAAGGGCCTCCACAGTCACCAGTTCTCAATCCAACAGAGCAGCTTTGGGATGTGGTGGAATGGGAGATTCACATCATGGATGTGCAGCTGACAAATCTGCAGCAACTATGGGATGCTATCATGTCAATATGGACTAAATTCTCTGAGGAATAATTCCAGTGCCTTGTTGAATTTATGCCACAATGGATTAAGGCAGCTCTGAAGCAAAAGGGGGTCCAACCCACTAGTAAGGTGTACCTAATAAAGTCGACGGTGAGTGTATATAACAAATTTTTGACATCCAATAATTGTATTTGTTTTAGCTTTATTCATTTAGCAAAATGCATGTTTTAGCTGTTTTTATTATAACAATAGCTCTGCACCAGGTAACCTGCCGTATAAGTGCTTATTTTACCTGTTTACTCCACATAGGCAAAAGCACAGAGCTGCAGACAGCAGAGCTGACAGCAGATGAATCCTCCTCCATGTGCGTCTATCCGTTTCCACCTAGTGACCTGTTAATGATCTGACAAATGACAAACCTGTAAACAAAATACATATATAGCATATTTCAAATACTCTTAAATAATATGTAGATGCACATTATTTTGTTTGAAAATCAGAAAATTTTTCTTAAATATGCATGCATTTTGATGTTGCACAACACAGTAATCCATTTATACGGTTCAATTAGATGACTAAATAAAAATACTGTAAAAATAACCTCATATTTGACCTCTTGATGGATTTACTATGTCTCGTGTGCTTGTTTTTGTCTCTGCACTGACACATTGAGAGGGAGGGAGGCGTGTGCACGTGTAGTTTGGGGTGAGCAAATGACCTTGAGTTATTTATAGCCAGTCAGAGTAACTGCAGTCAGTGTGCAGGAATGTACCGTTCTGCTCAGACTCCCGGGAGAGAGAGAGAGAGAGAGAGAGAGATGGGATAAAAGCGCATGCAGCATCCCTCTTCTCCCTCTTTCTCTAATTTCTCAATGTGCCAGCTCATCAGATTCACTAAACTGAGACCCTGAAAATGTAAAGAGATTCGAGCATTCCTGTGCAGCTCATGCATCATTACACACACATACACACGTGGATGCTAAATTTAAGCTGTTGTTGTGTTTCTGGAGAAGAGCTGGATGACAGCTTTGTCTTCATCCTTTCCCTTTCTTTATTATTCTCTCACATCAAATAATTCTAATTAGTTTTTTTATATTTATATATAAAAATGTACCAGTCTATGGATGAATCTCACTGCAAGATGTAAATGAAATTTTACATGAGGCTTATGGTGTCATGACTATTTCTTCAAAGTATTATTGCTGTTATGCCTAAGCATGTCTTGAACATGAGTGCTGGCCGTTTGTTTTATACTGTAATTCTACAGTTTTGAATGATTATATTGGTTATTATGATTATATTTAAAATGGAAAACGTTCTCACATTCACTCCTATTTATACATCAGTCAGACTTTATTTTAAGGTTTAATTCTAGGTTTAATTCTAGCTATTAATAAAGCATTGACTATTTTTTTTTTGCCTTAAACTCTAATTTGCTACTTAGTTATTAGGTATTGGTTAGGATCAAGGATGTAGCGTAAGGATGTAGCATAAATACTTAATAAGCAAACAATAGCTTAATAATGCTAATAAGCGTGTACTTAACAGTGAGACTTCATCTCATATATACTGAAGTGTTGCCTACACTCACTGGCCACTTTATTAGGTACACTGTATCGGGTTAGACCCCGTTTTGCCTTCAGAACTGCCTTAATCTTTTGTGACATAGATTCAACAAGGTACTGGAAATATTCCTCAGAGATTTTGCTTCATATTGACATGATAGCATCACACAGTTGCTGCAGATTTGTCAGCTGCACGTCTATGATGCAAATCTCCCGTTCCATCACATCCCAAAGGTGCTCTATTGGATTGTCTCTTGCTGCGACTGTGGAGGCCATTTGAGTACAGTAAATTCATTGTCATGTTCAAGAACAAGTCTGAGATGATTTGTGCTTTATGACATGGCGCATTATCCTGCTGGGAGCAGCCATCAGAAGATGGGTACACTGTGGTCATAAAGGGACGGACATGGTCAGCAACAATACTCAGGTAGGCTGTGGTGTTGACACGATGCTCAGTTAGTACTAATGGGGCCAAAATGTGCCAAGAAAACCATTACACCACCACCAGCAGCCTAAACCGTTGATACAAGGCAGCTTGGATCCATGCTTTCATGTTGTTGATGCCAAATTCTGACCCTACCATCCAAATGCTGCAGCCGAAATCGAGACTCATCAGACTCAGGCAACATTTTTCCAATTTTCTATTGTTCAATTTCAGTGAGCCTGTGCGAACTGTAGCACCAGTTTCCTGTTCTCAGCTGACAGGACTGGCACCCAGTGTGGTCTTCTGCTGCTGTAGTCCATCCGCCTCAAGGTTGGACGTTCAGAGATGCTACTTTGCATACCTTGGTTGTAACGAGTGGTTATTTGAGTTACTGTTGCCTTTCTATCAGCTCAAACCAGTCTGGCCATTCTCCTCTGATATTTGGCATCAACAAGACATTTGCGCCCACAGAACTGCCGCTCACTGGATATTTTTTTTTCGAACCATTCTCTGTAAACCCTAGAGATGGTTGTGTGTGAAAATCCCAGTAGATCAGCAGTTTCTGAAATATTCAGACCAGCCCGAACTGCAGCAGATCGTCTTGACCATGTCTACATGCCTAAATGCATTGAGTTGCTGCCATGTGATTGGTTGATTAGAAATTCTAATTGTGTTAACGAGAAGTTGGACAGGTGTACCTAATAAAGTGGCCAGTGAGTGTATATATCTAATACTTCAAAAATGTAAAACATTTCTCGTCATGGCGGTTATGAATTATGAAATTGTACCAATTTAGTATTTAACAATAAAATTAAGGGAAAAATGTAATATTTGCATGACAGGATGTTAAATAGTTGGTTTAACTTTCTTATTCTTAAACGGCTGTCAAATATTAAACCTTTAATCCTTCATCTTACCTTTTCAACGTTTAACCGACAAGGCTTCAATCAAACTGAGCCACAGTTTTCCCTCTGCTTCTGTGTGTAGCAATTTCCTCCTACTTTAATTTGATTGGCCATCTCCGTCGTTTTGACATTGACAAGCTTGTTAAACGGCAGCATTATGTCTATAGAGGCAGCACAGCATAAAATTTTAGGTTTGATGTTTTGGCCTTTTCAAGTAAAAACACGACAGGGTCAGATTTGACCCTATAATAAAAGCAAACATTTCATATTAAGTCTGTTTTTAGGAACCTTAACTGAATACACATGCCATTCTAAACCCACAATGCTTTTGTTGCTGGATCGAAACTTGAAAAGTGTTGCTAGGCCTAAATTACACCTGTTTTAATACAGCAGTTAACCCTTTTAGATTTCATTTTCAACACGAGGGTGAGTTTTGTGAGCTTTTTGCATCATGACATTTCCTCACATTATCATTGCTAATATGTAAAAGAAAAAAAAAGTTATTAATGTAAAATATAAAATTATGATTCATAAATAATCAAATTCTTTTAATTATTCTACAGTCCTAGTAGTACATTAGTGGTATTATTTGTAGTGCCCTATAAAGAAAATCATAGCATATTTACAATTGTGATTAAAAAGTACTATAACGCTCTAAATAGAATAAATAAATCTGAATCATCATTAGGAATAATGGGTATTATGACAAATTATTTAATTCATATCCCTGTCCTCATTATTATGCTTTTACACTTTCTTATATGACATACTGTAATGCAAAAAGTCTAAATGGTTCTATAATGTTCCCTCAATGATTAAGGTGTAAAATATGACCCAGATAAGTTTAACTCAATTGCTGAGTATAGACTAGTCTACAGCTGCTTTATGCAAATTAAGGCCTTGCATGAAGATATTACATATGCAAATTTGAGCTTTCCATTCACCTCTTCTTACACACATCAATGATGTCTTCAACTTTTATTTCATCACTTTTATTTACACATTCTGCATCACAATAGCAAAGAATATTCCCTTTTTGTCATCCTTGCCCTATTCACCAGCTCTCCATTTTCTTGTGTCTGTCCTCCACAGTCCAATCTGTCCATTCCTGTGGTTCAGTCTCAACATTTCACACTGTCTCCTCAGTCAACTGGCCCTTGGAAGATGAGTTTGATGTAGCCTTGTTCCCCAGTCAGCCATGTTCCACAGAAAGGACAAGCAGCGTGGAAGGCATGCGTTCCGTGCGGCAGTGGGATCTGACTCCAGCCTTGCACCGTCTTTTCCGAGCACACATGACCGCAGGGGCAGAACGCATGTGTTGGCGGCCCTGCATCAAGATATAAGCCCCCTTCGCACCCGAGCCATAAGGGCACGTAAGGACCCACCCCTCTACACATGGGACACTCACGTTCTCCAGTCGTAGCTGGAGCCGTGCCTCCACCCCCAGTTAACGCCACCGCAGCGACTCCCGCTTTCTCCTTGCGAAAGCCCCAGTTGTGGTAGCCGTGCACATGGCCGCAGTTCATGTAAACCCAGGGCTGCTTCTTGTCAATGGTGGCTCGCTGTGCCAGGCTGGGAAAGACGAGTGTGTTGAAGCCCACCGGGCACTGGGGACGGGCGGCGTTTAACTCCTGGCGAAGAGACTCCAGCTGTTTGAGAGTCGGGGTGTGGCGCAGACCGCTAGGGGTCCGCCAAAGCAGAGTGGCTCCACAGAGATCGATGAGAGAGCCATCCTGGAGCATGTTGGACTCGTTCTCGACCTGTGAGGTAAGAAAAAAAAAACATGTAATTTACTCAGAACATTGTACAATATGTTCTCTTTAATCTTCAAGATCAGGGGTGCCCAAACTCGGTCCTGGAGGGCCGGTATTCTGCAGAGTTTAGCTCCAACCCCAATTAGACGCAACTAAACCAGCTAATCAAGCTCTTACTAGGCACACTAGAAACTTCCAGACAGGTATTTTTTTTAGGCAAGTTGGAGCTAAACTGCAGGACACACAACAAAATGCCATAAAAAGTAAGGGACAACATAAAACTAAGGGTTAAATAAATAAATGACACTATATGTTTTTTGGTCAACTGACCTATTTAAGAATGATATGGGATTATAATGTGCACATAACTAGTCATAACATCTAACGTATTTCGTAAATTGTGCTATTTAACCTAAGGACACACCAAGCCAACATTAATAAAAACAATAAAGTGGCTGGAGAGTGTATAAAATGATGAGCTTCAGGCCCGTGTAGAGGTTTTCCAAAGGGCATGTGCAGAGAGTAGAAGGTCGCAAACTGCAGAGCGGGGTGGGGGATTGGAGGTGGATTTGGGGGAAGATCACGAACTGAAGAGCGGGGTGGGAGGGATGGTTGGTTGTGGGGAGGAGATCACAAACAGAAGAGCGGTTGGGGGGGGAACATTCATTTTGGAAGAGCACTTTATATCCCAGACTCAAAAGGGCATGTACACTGCACAGGTTGAGCCCTATGTGTGCACGTGCTTTATGAGCTTTATATAAATTACAATTTATAGATTTATAATAATGACTTCTACTACTGTCTAACCCTTGTGTGCTGTTGGGGATGTTTGCAGCCACTGTGGGGTGATTTTAACGGTGCTTTCACACCTAGACTTTTGTTTCGGAACCTGGTGCGTTTGCCTAGTTAGCGCGGTTCGTTTGGCATATGTGAACAGGGCAATCGCGCTTGGATCCGTGCCAAAGCAATCGCTCCGAGACCGCATGAATGAGGTGGTCTCGACTCGATTGAAACGAACTCTGGAGCGGATCAATTGTAGTGAGAAAGCGATACGATCCGAGCCCGGCTATATCACAGTGTTTTATGAATATGTAATAGGCATACGGCTATATAAAGAGAGAATTATGAGTAGGGCGGGAGGTCTTTCCAGACATCCTAAGTCTCCCGGAAGTTCCGGGAGTCTCCCGGGAGTCTCCCGCAAATGCACATACACTCCCGGATGCCCGCAAAAGTGATAATCTCCCGGAAATCGTGCGTCTCCCTCCCGGTCCTCAAATACATTGCGCACCCTTCTCATTACCCCTCCCCACCGCATCCTTCTTAGCTCTTCAGACATGTTGCGCGCCCTGTCAAACACCACCAAACCACCCCCGACAGCTAAGTGGGACTCTACAAAATAAACCGTGAAACTCTGACCAATGTGAGGAGATTACTCACAGGTGACTTGTTTTATTTATTTTGGTCCGTTTAGAAACTTTGCTGTGTGAAAGCGAACCGCACCAAGAACAAAGAGCAACAATGTAACAATTTTAATCCCTGTTTCGGAACAAATGAATCGATTCACAGGTGTGAAAGCAGTCTTAATTTGGCCGCAACTGTCTCTGTGTTTCAGCAAATGGAATGATTTTTGGTGACAAATCTTATCATTTGCACACACTATAATCTGCTGTTTTACTCCATAGAACTCCATATAAAAGTCAGAAACTTGTTTGCACAGGCTTATCTAAAGAGTTAATGGTGCTAACTGATGGTGAAATGACACATTTTACCTCTTCCTGACAGGGAAACCACCAACAATCAAGAATGCATGATCATATGCTGTCAAGGCTTTGCAATTAAAAAATGTCATTATAATAAAAGTCAATAGGGCAAAAACTGCCAACAACATAACAAAAGGGTAGTGATTTTAACAGTACACAAGGGTTAAATGTTTGGGGTAGGATTTTTTTATTTTATTAAACACAAAGGTAGATATTTGACTTCTTTTGTGTTCAGGAGAACCAAAAAAACTGGTTTGAAACAATCAAGACTGAGTAAATGATGACAGATTTTCTTTTCAGTTTTGGGTAAACTGAACCTTTAAATGGTTAAATATTACCTTGACCATTTTAATGCATTCCAACCACATAAAAGTCCTATTTTTTTTTTAAGGATCTGACCCCAAAGGTTTGAACAGTAGTGTACGTTTCAACCATAGAACTCTGCAGTGTATTTTAACTCATAATTCAAGCCAGAGATTAAAGCAAATTCTCACCAGTTTTCCCCTCTGCTGTGCGGACCGCGTCTCTCGAAGGGCAAAAACGTTCCCACATACTGAGATCTCCCTCCACACCCCTGGAGCGGGTTCAGATACGAACTCCCCTGCTGGATGCATTACAAGCACCCCGTTGGTTGTTAGTCCATCCATCAAACCATCTGAGGTCCTCCATTTAGCAGCTCGCTCCTGCAAATCAAGCATTTCAAAAGGATTTTATTGACCTCTCAAAAATCAAGATGGAACTCAAAGGCTGCATTTACACTGCAGATCTTGATGGTTAATTCCGATTTTGTGACTGTATTAGATTTTTTTTGATGACCAGCTTACATCATCTTTTAAAAGTGACTCGTATCTGATTGTCTGCATTTACACTGCACACGGCAAAGGCGCAATGACATGGAAAAAAAAGAGCGACTGACAGCTGATAATAAAAGAGTGCTCTTTTCTCCATTTCTGTATTTAATGTGTTCACAGAGTTAAAACTTTTTAAAATAATTTTTAACAGGTTGTTTTACTATAGTTTATGACTAATTTATCTCATAGTTTATCTCATTTTGCCATCTTGTTTTAATCTAGGCCTTTTTAAACCAGTGGGCATCTTAATCGTAATGTCTATGTCGTGATTTATCTGCGTGATGTATGCAACAGTTTTATATTAGTTTATATTGGTTACATAGTGGATGTTGATCTCTCATTCTCTTAGCATTTTTAGTCCTCGTGTATGAGATTTAAGGGTGCTGAAGTCTGTTCCGAAATGAAAGTGTCAGAGTTGATGTCATTCACTACAGTTTTTTAATGATGCGCAACTTGCATTGTCAGGTGAAATCCGATCTAACTGCTTACACTGCAGACACAGATCCAATTCATATCAGATAAATTTCTACATATGAACAAGACCTGAATCTGATTTGAGTAAATCGGAATCCATGTGATTTTTTTTTTCCTGCTTACACGTACGTAGGCCATATCCGATCTGTGCCACATGGGAGAAAAAAAATCTGAATTGACTTACTTGAACTATGAAAAATGCAGCCAAAATGTGGTATGACAATGAGAACATTTTCTGCGCACATTCTTAACCTAATTATACTAAATAAGCTAACAGCATGTAGTTATGTAAATGAGTTTATTTGATTTTCTTTTTTTTTTAAGAGTATGGTCATAGATTACTGCTAATCACAGCTAGATTTTTGCCCTATACTGTAGGAAGATTTTGTAGCATGCAAACGCATTAACCTGCTAGATTTTTGCCCTATACTGTAGGAAGATTTTGTAGCATGCAAACGCATTAACCTGCTAGATTTTTGCCCTATACTGTAGGAAGATTTTGTAGCATGCAAACGCATTAACCTGCTTTCTGTCAGTTCACTGAAGTGCGAATGTGTGATACCATGGAAAAATACAAATTTTAAGTGAAATCAGACATTCTGCATTAATGCCCTAAACTGTATTGAAAATCTAGCTATACGTAGGCATAGCTGTATAATAATAGTTCAGTAAATGGTAATGACCGTAACGCTAAACACCATTGTTTCATCGCTCTCATGTAAATGAATGTACAATAATGGATTAAATAGGAGGATATTTAGGTATATATTTTGTTAGTTTAATATGTATTTTTAGAAAATTGCTGTACATGTTTGTAATGAGGCAACAAACACTTGTGAACTGCTTAATATGTGTTTAATGCATGTTTATGCATTGTGTCATATCACGCAGCTCTGGGATAGTGTAGCATCCATCCAATGTGCACTTCAGAATCTCACCGGAAGTAGTAGGTCATTCGGGTACTTCTCACATACTGTTTTTCAAATTGTATGAATTCGGACATACTACTCTGCTCGCATACTGTTTTTAGCGTACTATATAGTATATAAGTAAGCGGTTTCGGACACATCGTTAATATCTTAATAATATAATAATGGTATTAAGCTTATTGAAAGTAAAAATGCTGGGTTCCACACAATCAATTTGCGTTGGGACAATGTGAAGGAATTAATTAACTTATTAGTTCTTACAAATTGAAGTGGATTGAGCGTAAAACAATTAAGACCCAAGAACTGTGTTGTTTAGGCTCATTTTAAATAAGTAGTTTGGACAAACAGCAAACGCCATTTTAGTCTAGTCTAGTTAATTTGTGAATTGTTTATTAATCTAAAGTGTTACTGCTTATTTTTCGTGTTATCAGCATATTAGCCCATACCCTTTTTACTGGGATTCTTGCATATTTTACCATTCTATCTTCCTATCATCTCGTTTTCATTATTTTTAGTAAATGGTAATGATCGTAACCCTAAACACCATTGTTTCATCGCTTTCATGTAAATGAATATACAATAATGGAGAAAATAGGAGGATATTTAGGTATATATTTTGTTAGTTTAATATTTATATTTAGACAATGGCTGTATATGTTTGTAATGAGGCAACAAACACATGTAACCTGCTTAATATAAGTGTTTAATGCACGTTTATGCATCGTGTCATATCGCGCAACTCTTTCTGTCATTTTTCTGAAGTGAAAAGCTGCTAATAAACTTCACAAAACGTATCGGTCACATCTGGCGGGAATAATCAAAGGTGAGGATCCAGATGCAGCCAAACAAATATTTATTTAAACAAACCAAACTAAAACAAACCAAAACAAAACAACGAGCGAAAGACGCATACATCATGGGAGTGACTTAACTAATGACAATGAAGGGCTAACAAAAAGGTGTACATACACAAGGAAACAATTAACTAAACAAGCTGACGAGGGGGTGGAGACAATTAGCTCAAAGATTAACAAGATAATAATAAGGGTAAACTAAAGTGACAGGACGTGACATGAAAATACAGAACTGAAATGTACAAAAACAGAAACCAGGACGTTACAGTATCTATGTAAAGGTTGGTATCTTGCCTTAATTTTTATATACATTATAGCTTTAAAAAACAACTGTAAATGCATCTCTGGCTGACCCCTTTTCGAGTATGATTATAATTTATACTATTTTTTTTTTATCCACAACCGCTGAGCTCATTTATATTTATGACTGTTCCAAATGTGGTCAAAACCAAGCTTTACATTCTATGGGTAATTTCTGTGGTTAAAAATTAGCAAATCAAACAATTCATTCATTCATTTTCTTTTTCGGCTTAGTCTCTTTATTAATCACGGGTCAACACAGCGTAATGAACCGCCAACTTATCCAGCATATGTTTTTATGCAGCGGATGCCCTTCCAACTGCAACCCATCGCTGGGAAACACCCATACACTCCCATTCACACCCATACTCTACGGACAATTTAGCTTATTCAACTCACAGCGCATGTCTTTGGACTTATAGGGGAAACTGTAGCACCCAGAGGAAACCCACGCGAACACGGGAGAACATGGAAACTTCACACAGAAACGCCAACTGACCCAGCCGAGGCTCGAACCAGCAACCTTCTTGCTGTGAGGCGACAGTGCTAACCACTGCGCCACCGTGCTGCCCCGTATCAAACCATTTATGGAGAATTTTGAACTTACCTAAGCCACAAAGTATGTAGATATCAGAGGACAATTTAACACATTTATTCATGGCAACTTTAACAGATTCTTTCTCGGCCCAGAGAACTATAAAAATGTGTTCTCATCTCATGCAGTTTGGGTAGAAGTGCTACAAACAAATAGTTGCATAATATCTGCAATAATCATAATAAAGGTAAGCCATACATCAATACTCGTCTTCAGTTAATGATTTATTTAACATGACAAATAACAAATTAAATACTCAAAGTATCCCACTTTGACAACACGATCTTGGAAACAAACTGAATTACTAATAACGCCTTGTAAATATGCTTCATTTGCATTTCCAGGTTATTGGTTTGCATGTAAACTGAGACGAAGAGTTATTTCAATAAGCTTCTATGGTCACACTTTATTTTAAGGTCCAATTCATTTTAAGGTCCAAGACATTTAGCTCAATAAACTACTAATTAGCTGCTTAATAATAGTTAGCAAGATAGTAGTTTAGTGGTTAGCAAAGTAGTAGTGGTTTATGTATTGAGTAGTATTAGGAATGAATTATTAGGAATTAGAACCTAATAATAAACACTTCGTCTTAATGATAAGAATGTATTAAGCCAACTAAAAGTAAAAATGCTGGGTTCCACGCAATCAATTTGTGTTAATATGAAGGAATTAATTCACTTATTAGTTTTTACAAATTTAAATGGATTAAACATGAAAAAATTAAGAATTTTGTTGTTACAGCTCATTGTAAATATGTAGTTTGAACAAACAGCAAACGCAATTTTTTAAAATCTATTGTGTAAATTGTGAATTAATCTAAATTGTTACCACTTATTTTTGTGTTGTCAGCATATTAGCCCATACCTGTCAACCCTACCATTTTTGCCGAGATTCTCCCGTATTTTACCATTCTGTCCCGCTATCAAAAAAAGTATTTTCCCGTATGTAATAAAGTTACGGCCACCTGGCCGCCGGGAAGAAGGAGGCGGAGAACCGACGAACTTCAAATAAATATTTATTTATAAAAAGGACGGCAGCCCCTTACGGAGACTGCCGTCTAAATCAAAACAAAAGGACGGCAGCTCCTCACGGAGACTGCCATCAAACTGAAAGCAAAAGTAATACATGTCCGGGCCCGATCCTCTCTCTCTGTCCTCTGCCATCGTTCCTCCTCTTATAGTCCAGAGCTCCTTCCGTGGGATTGAAGGCAGGTGCACGCCACAGGTGCATCTCATCTGTGGCGGGCCTCGTTTCGCTCCCACGGCTCTCGGCCACGCCCCCTCGCCACACCGTATTTTTTAATCTTTCTATGAAAAGTGAAAGTAGCATCAAAGAGCCGATCTCAAATGTGATATAATTGCAAGAGCTGTTCAAGAGAATTATGCTTTCACTTTAGTTTGGCTTAAAATTGATATTAAAATGGCTGCATTCACTTCATTTCCATTAAAGCTATGCGTCGGTTGTCGCCCTTATTATGCAAACTCTGCATCAGTCCATTAATGTAACGGTGCTGACTGACGGACGTGCTCCGTAGTGATAAAAAAACGCTGTTCTCAGATCGGCTTCTGTACATGCGATATAAAGAGAAGAGAAAGTGGACACTTTTGGATTTGGGTGTGTTTTTAAACAGACAAATACACTTAATAATATGAAAACATGTCTGTCCTGGCGTGTTTTATTTTAAACAAAAATAGTTTTGGCTTAAAAGAGCACAAACAGTTACGAAAGTAATCGAATGCTTTCTTTATAGATCTGTGCACTCTTAAAGTGACGCCTCTGTTAATGAGAGATTCGCTGCTCCAGTATATAACTAGAGTAACTTTAATTAATATTTAAATACAGTGAAATAAAAAATGAATGGGATTTTATGACTTGATTTAATTTCTGTAGGGCATTGATTTTAATAGGCTAAACCTTTTATTTTCAACTTGTTCTAAGTGTTTTCTGTGTAGTTTTTTGTTGTTGTTTTTTTTTTTTTGGTTGAAGGGCATGGATATCCTGTATTTTTACATCACAATTGTGAAAGGTATGCATTTGCCTCCATGTAAACATGCTCAATGTATGATTAATAACAGTTCTGTGTATAACATACATTGTGCGTTATGTATTAAATCACTGACTAACTGAGCACAGAGGATTATAATGCACAGCCAGACACTGTAGGCTTTCCGTTTTTAGCTACTAGCTATTACACAACACACCTACTACTTGGAGCTGCATTATACAGTGGGAGTCTGAAATATTTATACCCAACAGGAATACAGTATCTCATTCTTTCTCTCTCTCTCGTTCTCCTTCCACCTCCACAGTACAGTAGTGGGCAGAAAAGCCTGTCAAGGACATTTGTGAGGCCAAAGCCATGTGCTGATATGTCACGCATCACTGCTGGCTACTGGACCATTACTGTCCTCGAGGTGTCTGTGTATTGTTGGAGAGTTAAAAACTGATGCGTAGATATTCACTATTGAGTTAGTCACTATCAAGGTCAACGGAACTGTTAAGGTCATGACATGGAAAAGGCTCAGAATGGAAGAGTACAAGTAGTAATGGATTAAAGCAGCATTGCATTCAGAGTCTATTTGCATTGCTCGGCTTGTGAACGATCTTGTATAACGCACACAAACCAATCTCTCTGCAAGGATTAAATGGATAGTCTGCCCAAAAAAATAAGTTGTTTTTGATCCTCATGACCCCAATTTTTGGGTTCTAAAACTCTTTGCTTTGTACTCTGTGGACAGGAACAGTTCAATGTTTAACAGTTCATGCCTACAGTACATATCAAAACACTGAAGCATTCAGACTTGCTAAATAACAAGAATTCCTTTATTCTTTGGATTTACTGAAATAATTAGGCATTGCTTTCACTAAAAGTTTAACATTTGTTTAATTCTGTAAAGTTAATTTCTTGCCCATTTTAAATAAAAATAATGAGATTTAGAGCTTTTTAGAAAATGACAACTGGTCACAATAACACTGGATATTACACTAAATATTATTTCTTAACTCCTCTGAAATGAATAAATTGGTACTGTATGATTTAAAAATAAATACAAACATGTCAGAAAACATGCCACTTTTTTTGTTCTGTTATGTCAAAAAGCTCTAAATTACATGAAAAAAAAGAAATATCATCAGTAGTTTTCAGAATAAAAATTTATAACAATTATTTTATTATATTATTGGTGTCAAATGTAATTCAATTGCTAAAAAAAATCGTTTTGGAATAAACAGTCCTTTAAGTCATGAAAACATGATCTGATGTTGATAATTTATCAAAGCCCATTTGATGTGAGTAATGATGTATCTAAGATAAGTATCAGTCAGTAATTGTACTAAAAGTAAACCTCCATAATGTGTTATCTGACTGTTATGTTTGATTTATTTTTTTGTATTTGAATGTTCTTATGTTTTATTGTCTAGTGGTTGAGGACATGAATAACGTTTTATGAAGTTTTGTAACAAGAATGAACTTTTATCTGCTTTTTCTTTCTACTTAATGAACAACCAAAAGATTAGTCATCCCAAAAGGCTTTTGTAGAGCTCTTGCTATAGCGAGCTACACTTGTATGTTTACACTGATGTTAATATCAGTCTGGGGTGTAAAATGCAGCAGTTAAAGTTGTGAATATAGATCCACTTGTCAAACACTGTTTGCACTGTGAACAGCAGGTATACTCAAATGTTGCTTGTTCGCCGCAAGACTCTCAACTAACAGATATTATTCTGTTATTCTCTATAGCAGTAATGCCCAAACTAAGGCCCGCGGGCCAAAGTTGGCACTTTGTATTCTTTGATTTGGCCCGCCAGAGGGAAAATGATTGGGAAGGGTTGGGGAATGTCTTTAACAGAGATTCTCATTAATGTAACCTTTTGTTTGTTTGTTTTATTGTTGAGCTATAAAAAAGAAAACTGAAGTTAAATGTTTTAATTAAATGTTGTAAATGAATCAATTTATAAAAAAAATTTACATGGTGTCACTTTATGAATAGAGGACAAATCAGAAGACTGGCTAAGGGATGTTTCATCCCTAAGGAAGGGAATTCTGCAGGAATCAAGCAATTTCTAACTATCTCACTTCTTAACGTCGAAGGCAAGATTTTTCTTGGGATTTGCAAAGAGAGTGACATCTTTCATGATGGACAATGGATACATGGATACATCAGTCCAAAAGGGAGGAGTCCCAGGGGTTTCAGGCTGCCTTGAGCACACCAGTGTAATCACCAAGATCATTGAAGACGCAAAAAAGAACCGTGGTGATCTGGCAGTTTTGTGGCTTGATCTAACAAATGCATATGGAACAATACCCCATAAGCTGGTGGATTTGACGTTGGAAACCTACCATGTCCCAGAGCGATTCCGGAAGCTCTTGCTGTGCTATTATGGGAAATTCTACATTCGCTTCACCTGTAGGAATTTTACCACAGAATGGCAGAGACTAGAGGTGGGCATTGTCACCGGATGCACAATTTCAGTGATTTTGTTTTCGGCAGCAATTAATCTTCTAGTTAAGTCAGCAGAGAAGTTGCGGCATGGAGCAATCTTGGCCAATGGCAATAAGCAGGTACCTATAAGAGTATTTATGGATGACCTCACCATCATGGCAAAACCAGTACCTGAAGGGAGATGGATTCTGGAGGATCTTGTGGAACTCACTGATTGGGTACGGATGGGGTTTAAACCTGAGAAGTCCAGGAGCCTGGTATTGAGTAGGAGGTGTATTCAGGACCGGTTTCGGTTCAGAATAAAAGGTACCACCATCCCAACAGTAAGAGAAAAACAAGTCAAGAGTTTGGGGAAGTGGTATAGGGACCTTAATGAAAATGAAAGTGTGAGACAGATGATTGTCCAAGTAGATACCTGGATGACATCTTTAGAGAAGAGTGGCCTACCTGGCAAATATAAGGCCTGGGGTTACCAGCACGGAGTACTTCCTAGGCTGCTCTAGCCTCTGCTTGTTTATGAGGTGCCTGTCTCTACAGTGGAAGGACTGGAGAGGAAGATGAACACCTATTTACGACAGTGGTTGGGTGTGCCAAGAAGTTTCTGCTCAATTGGTCTATATAGCACAGGCAGCAAGCTACAGCTGCCAGTGACATCAGTCCTGGAAGAGTATAAAGTAACAAAAACTCAGCAGGCCTTAATGTTGCGAGACAGTAAGGATGGAAAAGTATGCCAGGCAGACATTGTGGTTAGGGCAGGCTGCAAATGATCAGCTAATGATGCGCTAAGGGATGCTGAGGAACGACTGCAGCATGCTGATATTGTTGGGACAGTAGCACAGGGAAGGCTTGGACTGGGCTGCATCAAGAGCGTAAGCTGGAACAAAGCTGACCCAAAAGAACGCCGTAGGCTAATACAAAGAGAGGTCCACAAAGCAGAGGAGGAAACTCTGCGAATTAAAGCTGTTGGCATGAAAAAGCAGGGCAGCTGGACAAGATGGGAGGGCATAAGAGAAAGGGCCCTGACATGGCAAGATATTTTGAGCATAGAAGGGCAACGCATAAAGTTTCTGCTGTGTTCGATCTATGATGTTCTGCCGACTCCGTCAAACCTTCACATCTGGGGGATGGTAAAGAGCCTAAGCTGCTCACTATGTGGAAAGCAGGCAAATCTTGAGCATGTCCTATCAGCATGCCAGTCAATTTTGGCAGACAACATTCTGATGGGGAGTGTATTCAGTTTATTAGGTCAGGAAAGGGCACTGCAGTAGGACGAAGGAGAGGAGGGATTCTGACCTCAGCAAAGGATTGGGAAATACGGGCAGACCTTAAAAAGCAGCTGAAATACCCAGAGGAAATAGCACACACTAGCCTCAGACCAGATATTGTCCTCTGGTCTAGAGGCACTAAACAGGTGGTGCTGATAGAATTTACAATACCCTGGGAGGAAAGAATGGAGGAGGCCCATGAACGTAAGCTCAAAAAAATATTAAAGTCTCATACTTGAGAGCCAGGAGAATGGATGGAGGGCCTGGAATTTACCAGTAGAGGTGGGTTGCAGGGGGTTTGCGGGGCAGTCACTCTGGAGAGCTCTCGAACTGCTGGGAATCGAAGGAATGGCCAGGTAACGGCTGGTAGGAAAGGTCACGGAAGAGGCTGAAGTAACATCACGCTGGATTTGGCTACAAAGGGAGGTTCAGTGGAAAAGCCAACCTGCTGAAAGACAAACCGTATCATAGAGTTGGGTGGTGGTCAGCAGGAGTAGATTCATCTGGATCTGCTGTCGAGCCCTTCCGAGGTGTCATGGGCTTAAATCAGTGAAACACCAAGGAAGAGGGGTGCCCATCTGATGACCGGCTGTAACCATCAACCCATATATATAGAGTATGTCCCTAACTGGTGCTGAAGGATGAGAGGAGGGGGAAGTATGCCACTGGCCCACAGTTGGTGCAGGGCAGAGTACCTGTAAAGGTGGGCCAGTTGCGATGGTCCCATCGTATTTTGCATATTAAATGAATATACTTCTTTAAAAATGGAATGCATTAGTAAATTAGAAGTTTTTTTTTCCTATTTTTGAAATATTATGAAATAAATGAGGTGATGCAGTGGTGCAGTGGGTAGCGCTGTCACCTTACAGCAAGAAGGTCAATGGTCGCAGTAAAAAAAAAAATGCTGAATCGATATTGGAGTTACTTTTGCACGCTGCAGGAAGGAAGACACCATGGCTGAAGTATTTCTTTTAAACAGGTAAAATGTTTTTTAAAACTATTTTAGTCACGCAAACCTGATGTAGATTGTGTTGTGTTACAAATAGGTTATATGCACAGAAGTGTTGTTCAGCCACTGAAATCTTCTGGCGAACGATTGATGTGACTATTTTCAGTTTCAATAGAGACCTTTCGCAGCATAGATAATGTAGAATTTATTTAGTTTAACAACAAAACATCAGTAAATATTGTTATTCCGCCTAGCCTGCTTTACTGAGGTCAAGTTACTTTTATATTCACATTGGTATATTTTTGAACAATGACAACCTGTGACGCGCTCCCTATATTGTTTACCATGCAACTCTGAATATTCGGTCTGAAATAGCATGCAAGTATGGCTTAGTAATAAGTGTAATTCCTGCACGCCGCCGGGCAACCACTAAGCATACAGTAGTCGCTTTAGGACAGCATGTGAGAGAAGGAGACTGATGAGAGAGTGATGACAAGTTTTGCTTGCTAACTACACAACTGAAAACGTGCTAGATATAATACAGTTTTTCGTTCAGAACTGTAGTACTATACGTAAAGATTTCTAACTGGCGAATGACATGATCTAGTGGGTTTCTGTCATCTTTTTGCATTCGCGATTTTAGGATGCGTGGTCTTGGTCGACAGGGGAGGGATTGTATCTTTTAAAGATATTATGCTAACCGGTTAGCATTTAGGCCGATCACCTACTGCACCTTTTAAATGAATGTTACAGGGATATTTGCACCATATTCCTAAGACTGGAAAAATCTAAATGTAAACATTATATTATAATTGAGTATAATATTGGTATTTTTCAGGATCTCTATGAATGAAGTGGGCCCTTTTGACTCTTTTTGTTCCAGTAAGAAACCAGCTAACAACAGTTAAGAAGAGCTACCATACAGCAACACCCTGGCAATCAGCCATTACACCCTACTATTAGCAACGTCTGCACAGGTAAGAACACATTTTTTGAAAAAAGTTAACAGTTTTGTGACTTAAATTCATCATTGGTACTACTTGTATATCTATTAAAATTAAAAGGTCCTGTAAAGTGCTTTGGAATGTGCCTTTTTTATTCGATGTTTGACCTAATCTCAACCAAAATATGAAGAGAGGGTGGGACATAATGTAGCTCCTCTCCTTTTTATAAAACAGCCAATAGCGTTTTGTTTTATCACCATGCTGCCAGTGAGAGTGCTTGAGCTCAAGCGCATCAAATGCAAAGCGTCTTGGAGGAGGCGGGGCATGTCAGATACTAGAGAGCATTTGATTGGTCATGATTAGATGAGAAACTGAAGGTATGAGGTGATGTGAATAAAACCGCTGATTCATTTAGGCAGAAGTGACAAAGCTTTACATGTTTGCAAGGGTATAGCAAGGGGTGTAAACTTTAGGATGTCATTCAGCTGTCCCCTTACTTTTTAAATGTCTGTCCCTTGCATGTTTTATCAGTTTTATATCTTCTAAATGCAAATTTTGTCTCTGTTTGGTGCGAACTAGCTTAAAGATATCCTAAAAACAATACTGATACTAACATCTAAAACACTAATATTTTTATTTCATGGGACCTTTAACTATAGCCCCTTTCAGACAGTAATACCAGTAAATATCCAAAAAAATTCCAGAATGAATTTACCGGTAAAAAAAAAAAAAACACTGTTTACACAGGCGAGGACGTTTCGGAATTTTCCCCGAAAAGACAATTCACACATCCATTCCAAAATACCGGTAAATTCTGACATTGTTAACCAAAAAATTACCTCTAATTGGCTGCACTGGGCTTTTGTTGATTGTTAAAGCTTTAGCATTCATGCACTTGCTTTGTACCAGAGACATCCAAACGCAGAAGCGAGAACTGCAGCTAAATGTTTACACATTTGACTACATTACAAATTCTATGGAGGAAAAAGTATTGTGAACAACTTTGATAATATATGGAGGAACATTTTCGCATGTCAAGATGTACATACTGTAATATGTGTGTGTGCTGGCGCTCACTGGAGCATGCGTCAAGCAACTGAAGCAGAGCTTGAAGGTAAACAAACAGCGGTTAATCATAAGCATTTTATCAATAATTAATTACACAGTTGGCATTAAGAAGGAACATAGAAATGTTATCTGACTAACAAGCAGCAGCTAAATGTGTTTGGAAAAGTATTCAAAAGCGTTTATTTTCATAAACAGCACGGATGTAAATACGTCTGAATGTTCTGATTGGCTGGAGTAGACGTCTCACATCAGGGCGTTTTAAACGTGTACGCTAGTGATGCGTGGATGGCGATTATATGTGCAGGCACTGTGGATAATCCGCGGGTTGGGTAATAAAAAAATACATTATGATAAACTGCGGGTGGATGAGTTTAATAATTTATGGATGAGTTTAATCAATTAAAGAACCCCTATTATGGGTTTTTGAGAATGACCTTCCATGTAGTGTGTAGCACAGCTCTAAGTGAAGTGAAATATCCAGCTAAGGCTTAAATCTGAAAGTGGACAGTGTTTAAAAATATTGATTCATTTATAAAAGAGTCGACTCATAGTACTTTAAATGAATTGTTTTGATAACGAGTCTTTAGCCGTTTCGTCGTGACGTGGATACGAAACTTCGCCCAGTTGTTGCGCTCGCAAAAACCTCAGCATTATAGCCCAGCCTTGTGCTGTTCGAGTGTTTCTGGAATCTACACACCACAATGGAGAATTCATCGGTCTTTTGTTAAATAAAGGTTCAGAAAAGACTATTGATGTAAGGGACTATGTCAGAACATGGACCAGTGCATCGTGGATCAGTTCCTCCATTTCACAAGTGTAAGTAAGTGGTTAAAATGGTTGCCTCCTTGCATTTTCTAGCTTGCAAATTATGTATTGACTTGTGTTTTGTTACTTGTTACCGCTTGTACTGTATGGTTAACTCTTTATATTCTTATATCGCGTCTAAAGCAATGTTGAAAACGCGACGCGTGGAGCTTTGTTTACGGATTTAATGCGTTTATGAGCCTGCGATCCTCTGCTATTTGTCATTGCTATGGCCATCGTCAGCTGTTCTTACATACTTGCAGCAGTCAAGTTTCAAAATAAAACTGCACACACATACCTGCTAACATCTGTCCCTGAAAATCCGGGAGACCGGAGGGTTAGGTTCGGGGTGAGATGTCTGAATTACAGTCAGGGCTGGAGCAAGCTGGACTGGCACTCTAGGCGAACGGTGAACGAAAGTGACCGGTTCGCGGTTGAAAGTGAGGACCGGGAGGAAGGGTGTGGGTGTTGCAGATGAAAGTGAGGACCGGGGGGGAGGTGGTTCGTGGACGAACGCGCCGGCCCTGATATTACTGGTGAGAACCGGGAACTGTGTTCTATGGTGTTAGTAACTATTGTGAAGTTGTTTCTTTAATATACATTTTTTGTATTCTGTTTTTGAATGTTTCTGTTAAGGACTTTTATTTTGGTGTTGTGTCCTCTGAGGAGGAGGGTTGTGTGTGCGTGTGCGTGTGTGTGTGTGTGTGCGCGTGTGCGTGAGTGTGAGTGTAAGTGAGTGTGAGTGAGAAGAGCAGGTTGAGTGTGACGGGCTAGGAGATTCATGTCAATCTCCTCCCCAGTTCTTGGAGTTTTGCTCCAAAAAATAGTTAGTCGTCTGTATTTACATTCACCCACTGGCAGCCATAATCCACTAATATGAAGCGTGTATGCACTCGGACTACTATATTGTTGATAAGCTGTGCTGGGCATTTCACTCTATCTCACGCTGAAGACTAATCGCAACAGGCTGTCATCGGTCCAATCAGCACAGATTAGCTTCGCGCTAAGGAGGGGTTTGGGAACAAATGAATCGCTGAACGATTCATATGGGAGTCGCTGGGATAATTAAGTAAAAATAAATGCATATTATAAGACCATGAAAGTGTTTTTTGACCTTGCATGCATATCAGCCTGTTGTTGGAGACCCATACAAGCAAAATATGACCCTATTAAATGTATAATAGGGGCTCTGTAATGATTTTTGATTAGTTATTTTTGAAACACATTTGTTAAAGCAGAAATGGAGACAAAACCAATCCGAGAGAAACCTAAAAAGGGAGAATTAAAAACAAAACAAAAGGAAGGAAAAAAGGTGCCACGTGGGAGCGTTTTAGCAATGGTTAACGAGGTTGAATCAAATACTGGGTATGCAATAGGCTATGCAACGGCTTTAAAGCGCTTTACATGAAAGCCACATAACCTGTACCTCAAATATGAAACATCATGTGTGTGCAAAATTGAAAGGCTGGTCAAGTCAGACAAGCACTTTAAGTTCTTACATTCGTCAGGACAGCAAATATACCACTGGAGGTTATGTGGATGCTTGTGTAGACCTGAGCTGCCTTGATATACAGTACGCCCCTTCCATGTTGTCTCTGGCAAGGTATTCGCAGATTAGCTTACTGAATCTGTTGTTAATAAAAAATGATCCAAGCAGACCTATCATCATGCTTAAAACAAAGAATTTGAATTATTTAAGTGACGATCGGGTACAGATAAAATTATATGTGTGGGCGGGTGGATGATTAGTATGAATCCGCGGATATTTCAGCTGATCCACGCATCTCTAGTGTACGCGATTTTTCCGACAATTTTCTTTCTGCGTTCACACAGAGCAGCATTTTGGGAAATTATCTTTTTTTCAAAAAGGGCCTGTTCACACATGAATTGCTTGTAATTTTCCAGAAAGGTCTGTATGTGTGAAAGGGGCTTATGTAAATATCCCCTATTATTGGGTTTTTAAAAGTTACCTTCCATGCAGTTTGTGAGACAGCTCTAAGTAAATGATAACACTCAAAGTGCTCGGTGTTTAAAGTTATTTTCTCTCTCTCCCTTAAAAAAAAAAGAGTTGACACCGAATAATTTCAAGAATTTGCTCTTATTTTGAATGTTTTGCCTACACGCTTATTGCTTGCTAAGACCCAGGAAAACTTGAACTGGAGACTCACTTCCGAGATCATGCTCCCGTGATGTGTTATTGCACTGTTATTACACTGGACACAGAAAGCGCTGTGCTTTAAACTCACTAACTTTCACTTTCATTTTAATGGTTCAAACCGTGTTGAAAACACACCTTCAACAAGCTTTTGTGCACACCTGTATTCAAAAATGTTCAAAATATTTAAACTTTTGCAGCTGTGTTGATTAATACTGTATGTCGTCATTACTTGGAATTATATTCACCAATATGCTGGTGTTTAACTGCAGTGCCTGCCTTATGTGTTCCCACATTGGGCTCACACATATACTCTGTATCATGGCTTGTTACTTCAACACTGCCTCGATAAGTCCTGACGGGCGATTCCATTCCTACACATGCTACACGCAGTAGACCAATCACAACACAGTAGTGGTTTAGTGGTTTGAAAAAATGAATAGCTGAGCAAATCATATGGGAGTGGTTGGGATAATTTGGTAAAAATAAACACACATTATGAGACAATGAAGCTGTTTTTGACCTTGCATGCATGTCAGCCTGGTAATAGAGACCCAAAAACTAAACTAAGACCTTTTTAATTGATATAAGGGGCATATTTAAGGGCGCTTTTACACCTGTAGATCATTTTCTTTGGTCCAAAGCAGACAGTAAAACAGTTACAATGCTGCAATTTATTCTTGGTTTAGTTTGTATGCTCAGTGGTCACCTCATAGCAAAAAGATTGCTGATTCAAGTCCCGGCTGGGCCATTTGTCATTTCTGTGTGGAGTTTGCATGTTCCCATTGTGTTAGTGTGGGTTTCCTCCGGGTGCTCTGGTTTCCCCCACAGTCCAAAGACATGCGTTATAGGTTGAGCTAAATTGAGCGTAGTGTATAAGTGTGTCTGTAAATGTGAGTGTATGGGTGTTTCCCAGTACTGGGTTGCAGCTGGAAGGCCATCCGTGTAAGACATATGCCGGAATAGTTGGCGGTTCGTTCCGATGTGGGGACCTCTGATAAATAAGGCATTAAGCTGAAGGAAAATGAATGAAGTTTATATTGACAGGGAAGTTTTTCTAAATAACATTTGTCATCAGGAATGTACATTTTGTCAAAGAGCATTTTATCTGATAAATAAAACTTAGAAAATGCTTTTCTTTAATAGCTTTGCCCTAAATGTGTTCCTAACTCAAATTACCATGGTTAACAAATGGATAGGATAAGATTTTAAAGTTTGGATCTTTCTCTAATGCACCCCTTCCCTAAAAACAGTCAGACATTGATTGTGGATAGCTGTGCATACGTTTTCAAATGTTTGTACTTCAGTCCGTCTATTAAAACAACACACCTGCTTTCCCAACTAATACAGGGTCTTTAGCATTTTCAAATGGCTCATTTCTTGCAGGTTGAGGTTGCTGGAGAAGCATAGACACCAGTCAAAACCTTAACAAAATGTTGAACAAAGTTGTAACAAGATGAGTTCTAACAATAAAACGCAGTACTGTAAACAGCTGTGTAGATATATGTTGGCTGTTACATTGTTATATTTATGACTTCGAGAAAGAATCATCAGTGTTTATGTGTTTAGGCTTAAAGTAGGCAGTTTCCATTTCAGACATTTATTTCCGCCCCATTAAAAAGCAGTACAAACAGACTTCAACAGGCAAAACATTATGAAAATAATGCACCCTCTTCCTCTCTGCTGCTTCCTAGATATCAGTGTAAATGATCCTATTGAGTTGTGTTGTCTTCCTCGGCTCTTTGGCAAAGATTCTGCATCAGTAAATGTAGTTATGACTCAGTAGCTTGTTATGACTCACCCCAAGAAAGATGTTTTTGGAAGAGTCAAAGCCGGCTGCATATATTCGCGCTGTGTACGGGGCGCTGCGCTCACACATGATACGGCAGGCGTAGCGGGAGATGGTGCTCTGTGCCGACTGTCCTCCTTCTCCACCTGCACCACCCTGGCCCTGTCCTCCACCGCCGCTGCTCGCTGTGTCTGTCACCACGAAATCTATCATGCTCTCTGTGGAACGGCCAATCTAGAGACACAGCGACAACAAGAGAAAGTGAGATGTTAAAGGATTCGTTCACTCAGAAATTAAGCATTTTTTAATTTACCTTTTCAAACCTACAGTATATAATGTTTAAGGGTTTATATACACAACATTTACAGCTTGTTTAACTACTTCTGTTTTTAGTTTTGAAGCTGTAGTTGACAATTGTTTTTAAATAAATTAAACATTTATTCAAACATTATTAATTTATTATATATTAATTAAAGTATAAAAACATCCATAATGTCACAAAAGGGTTCTGTTTTCAAATAAATCATGTTGTTTCGAACTTTCGATTAAGCAAAGAATCATGAAAAACCATTTAAACTTTGACATCACAGAAATAATTCCTATTTTAAAATATTTAATTATAAAATTC
>CAIGQZ010001108.1:2614651-2634663 GCA_903798205.1 Danio tinwini
TCAGTGATTTTAGCATCTCAGCTTTAAATTGATTTCAGTGATTTTAGCGTCTCAGCTTTAAATTGATTTCAGTTGGTTGCCCAGACCTAATATCATTTTACCTAATGATAATGACAACACTGGTTTATACCTTAACAGGCCACATTTAAAACTACAAGCAATGTTTTTAAATATTTATGGCTAATTTATTGTTAATATTTTCATATTTTGTCATAATCGGAATAGAAATAATAATAATTCATTTTATTTGTAAATGGCACCGTTTTGGACACCCAAGCTCGCCTTACAACAAGCATCGTCAGCCAACCAGAACAAATTAAAACATTTAATAAAACATTGCCAAACAAGATTTCAAATCCATGTAAGGACTTGCAGGGTTAAACACAATGTAGACATAACAGAAATAACAAATAAGCTTATTCCGTGTCACCTCAACAAGAGGTCCCAAACTCAAATGTTTTAAAAAGGAATGTCTGAACAAATACACAAAAAAAATGATTCATTGGAGTTACTACATTTCTTTTAAGGTAAGTGGTTGCAAACAATTTAGATGGGCTGAATTTAAACATACTAATTAAATTGAGTAACATTTAACTTTGTTTAAATTCAGTCCATAAAAATTGTTTGCAACCACTTACCTTAAAAAAATGTGTAAATCCAGTTAATCTTTTTTTTTCAATGTTAAAATTATAGATGTAACTTGCATTTTTGATCACAATAATTGCATAAAATATCTGTTTAAGTGGTAAAAACATTATCTTTCCAAAGTTTTGTGGCTGTAAGTCAATATGTAAAGATATATAAATATCCTTTCAGATTCTTAAAGGAACACTCCAGCCAAAACTGAAAATTCTGTCCTCATTTACAATCCGTCCACTTGTTCCAAACCTGTTTAACTTTCTTTCTTCTGATAAACACAAATGAAGATATTTTAAGGAAAGCTGGAAACCTGTAACCACTGACCTGCATTGTATTAGTTTTTCCTACTATGGAAGTCAATGGTTACAGCTTTCCAGCTTTCTTCAAAAAATCTTGATATCGTGTTCAAGAGAAAAAATAGACACTTATTGGTTTGTAACCACTTGAGCAAGAGTAAACAGTGTGTAAATGTGTCCTTTGTGTTGAACTATACCTTTAACAATCTTTAACCATCTTAATTTTAAACTCATCATATTTGTTCATTAATTTATGTTTTTCTTTCACCTGCAAAAAAAAAAATCTCAAATTTGACCTCTGGTTGAATTGATACAGAGTGATGCAATAATATATACTCTATAAGTTACCTGCAAATTCTGCAAGAGGTGTACATTATATACACTTTTGAGTTAACTATATGTATACTGCTTAAATAAACAAAAGACGCATTTCAAAATAAAATATGTAAAACATTTGCATGCTAAACCATGAACAGCGACTGGTTATAAGTCCATTTCCTTCTTCCAGGCTCCCTTATGCAGCAAATTAATCTGAGCTGAGTGCAAACCCTTGCCTTCCCAGGACACTCACTGGTTCAGAGCTGACGGACAGCACGGACGAGCCAATCGCTGCACTATTATAGCACTGCATGGCTGTGGGTGTGCAATGGTGAGAGGTGGACTGGAGGATGAGGGGGTGAGTAAAAGAGAGAGGGAGGGTAAATGAGAGAGGACAAAAATAGAAATAGCATGGTGGTGCAGGTGATGAAGAGGGGAGAGAGAGAGAGCGAGAGCGAGAGAGAGAGAGAGAGAGAGAGAGAGAGAGTAAGGAGGACCAGCAGGATGGAGAAGGGCATGTAGTAATGCTGTGCAATATGACAATGTATATCATGTAGGCAAAATAAAGTCTATTGTTTCATATTAGGTTCTATCATTTATTTTGTGGCGATACAAATTACATTTACGTTAATTCAGGGGCAATTTTACGATTTTCATTTTAGGGGGGCTCAGCTCCTTATGAGAAAAAAAAATAAATGTATTTATTATATATTTATATATTCATTCATTCATTCATTTTCTTTTCGGCTTAGTCCCTTTATTAATCTTGGGTCACCACAGCGGAATGAACCGCCAACTTATCCAGCATATGTTTTAAGCAGCGGATGCCCTTCCATCTGCAACCCATCTCTGGGAAACATTCACACACACTCATTCACACTCATACACTACGGACAATTTAGCCTACCCAATTCACCTGATTCACCTGTACTGCATGTCTTTGGACTGTGGGGGAAACCGGAGCACCCGGAGGAACCCCACGCGAACGCAGGGAGAACATGCAAACTCCACACAGAAACGCCAACTGACCTAGCCGAGGCTCGAACCAGTGACTTTCTTGCTGTGAGGCGACAGCACTACCTACTGCGCCACTGCTTTACCCATATATATATAAAATAAAGTAATAAAAATAAGTAATATTTAATAGTAATACACCTAAAAATGTTTGACTTATATGGTAGGATTGTATGCTAAACTAGCATTACTCCACTGTACTGTATAGACGTGCGTAGTCATTTGAGTTCTGAATGAGCCAAATAGGCTCAACACACCTGTTTCTATGCATTTAATAAATAAAACTGGCACTTTTCGAATTAAATGGCAAACATATAAAATATATATTGTTTTTAACTAATTCACATATTTCACGAACTGAATCATAATATTAAAATAGGAAATATTTTTAATACAAGACAACACATGATGTTTCTATATCTGTCAGTGACTCTTACAGTTAAAATGAGTACATTCACTAAGTGGTTCTGTCACTGTTTAATTCTTTCTGTGCATGACTGTTGAATAGATAATGCCACAAGCGCTGTGATGTGTTTTATAATGGTAGTTCATTTTGAAATAAAAATAGTCAAATGTTCGTTAAGAGTTACATTTTTGCTGGAGGAAACAGCTGTGATTATGAGGTGAGCACTGAAGAAACAGTAGATTGGAAACCCGATTGCTCCTATATGACATTGGGGTACAAGAGATACAAGTGTATCCATAGCAAAGAACTGCAAATAAGCATATTTTATAACAATTTATCGATAAACACACCCCTTGTTCTCTCGCTCTGCACAGCTGTGGTTTGCTGATCAAATGAAAAACGAATGTCGGGGAGGAGCCGAATTCAGCCGCCATCTTCATATCAAATTTAAAGGGGACAGAGACGATAATTTGTTCTACAGTTTATGAGCTAATCTGAAAAGTTTTAGGGGGGCTAAAATAGGCCTAGCGACTCCCATGCGTTAATTCATTCTTTTTTATTCGGCTTAGTCACTTTATTCATCAGGGGGTCGCCACAGTGGAATATACCGCCAACTTATCCAGCATATGTTTTACACAGCGGGTGCCCTTTCAGCTGCAACCCAGTACTGGGAAACATCCATACACTCTCACATGCACACACGTACACTACAGAAAATTTAGTTTATTTAATTCACCTTTAGCGCATGTCTTTGGACTTGTGGGGAGCCGGAGCACGCGGAGGAAACCCACGGCAACATGGGGAGAACATGAAAACTCCACACAGAAAACTCCACACAAATGCCCACTGACTCGAACCAGTGACCTTCTTGCTGTGAGGCGACAGTGCTAACCACTGAGCCACCGTGTTGCCACATTTTTCTGAATTTATAAAAGCAATATTGCATGCCATTATGGAGATGCAGACAAAAACATGAATAACAGCATCACAAGAAAGTTGCAATCTAGAGAGTACAATGTTTACATTTAGCATTTTATAGCCATATTTTTTATTTTATTTTTATGTCGAACCTATAATCATTTGTTTTTAAAAGCTGTATTATATTTTATTAGGGGTGGGCAAAAATTAATCGCGATTAATCGCATCCAATTTTTTTTTATGTAATATATGTGTACTGTGTATATTTATTATCTATATACAAATACACACATGTATGCATGTATTTGAGAAAATGTCTACTTAGATTTAGATATAAAATATATATGTATATGATACGAATAGGGCGGCACGGTGGCTCAATGGTTAGCACCATTGCCTCAGAGCAAGAAGGTCCCGGGAGTCCCGGCTGGACCTGTTGGCATTTTTGTGTGGAGTCTGCATGTTCTATAGGTCAATTGAATAAACTAAATTGACCATAGTGTACGAGTGTGTGTGTCTCTGTAAAAGAGTGTTGGTACGACCCTGATCTAGGGTCAAGGACGCAACATAAAAGAACTCTGCACAAATAAAATCACTTTTATGAACCCTTGGAGTCGGGTCCGTTTATTTGTCTTTTTTTTTTTTTGCCTTTTTCTTTTTCTTTTTTTTTTTACTCCCAAAAAGTGAAGCCAAATACCTCGGAGAGGACCCACAGAAAAATAAACAAAAAGTACACTAACTAAACACCCAAATGAAACTAACTACACCTAACAAAATAACAGAAATATAAATGCAAATGTGCGCTTCCTGGTACTGGGTTGTGGCTGGAAGGGCATCCACTGCGTAAAACATATGTTGGAATAGTTGGTGGTTCATTCCGCTGTGGCAACCTCTGAAATAGAGACTTAACCAAAGAAAAATAAATGAATTAATTATATATAAATTTAAATATATTCATTCATTAATATTCTTTTTGGCTTAGTCTTTTTTCATCAGGGGTCGCCACAGCGAATGAACTGCCAACTTATCCAGCATATGTTTTAAGCAGTGGATGCCCTTTCAGCCGTAACCCATCACTGGGAAACATCCATACACACTTATTCACACACGTACACTACAGACAATTTAGCTAACCTAATTCACCTATGCCACATGTCTTTGGACTTGTGCGGGAAACCGGAGAACCCGGAGGAAACTCACACCAACGCATAAACTCTACAGGTGCCTGATAGTTAGATGTGGAGTTAACGTTAATCAGATTCACTGTAGTGAACTGCATCCATGTTAGCATGTCCAGCCTGATCTCACGAGGAATGTAAGTATTTTACATTTTGTCAGTTTAGTGGCTAATTCGTAAGAGTTCAGTCGCACAAAAATGTACGATTTTAAAAAGGAGGCGTGGCACCTAACCCTACCCCTAACCCCAACCATCATTGGGTGATGAGCAAATCGTACTAATTTGTATGAATTAGATCGTACGAATTAATACGAATTAGCCGCTAATTCAAAAAGTTACGAATTGCCGTGAGATTGCGTTGGCATGTCACGTTTGATGTGGTAATTTCACATTAGGAATACACACAGGGACATCTGTTTACATTTTCCAAAACTACTGACCACAGAGTTGTGTAAGCAAAAAATATCAATCTGTAAAAATTTTTAATATTTTAAATGAAGAAAATAAACATGCGTTATGGATGCAACGAAAAAGTCTGCGAGTTTACAGTGTACAACATATTTTGTAGAAATTCTGTGAATTAAACTGCGCAACCCAAAAGAAACAATGCTAATCAATAGGAGAAGAGTCGGCTCTCTATAGAACAAGCATGATTGATTTTATTTGATTTGACATTTTTACATTTGTAAGGAAAAAGCTTCCTTATGATTGTGACATCTCTCTGTTATGGATGTGACAGACGTGAAATTGCCACTTGTGTGACTTTTGTAAATGAAATATTATTGTTTGAAAACATTGACCGAGACATATTTGAGTATTTTTAAAGCACTGTAAAATACAAGCCTACACAAAAAACGCAGAAATGGGTTCGCTATTTTGGCGAAAACCTAATTTTTTTCATGGCAAGGTAAACATTTGCATGGAATTGCTCTTATATATATTTTTAATCAAACGTTTGCCCTGAAGTTCTAAATAAAGTGAGAAAAATCATCTAATGAATATCATATCATTATGATCACATGAAGATGAGTATGTACTTTAAAATGTAAAAAAGTGTCCTTTACATGTAGTCCATATAAACTAATAATTGACTGAATTTGCAGAAACTGTACTATATTGTTATATATATCATAATAACAATATGATATGAGATTTTTATATCGCCCTAGAGGTGTAAAAACATGTAGAGTGCTAACAAAACAGCAGATCGTAGATAACAGAAGATTACCAGGGATCAACAAGCACTGTTACCGTGAGATTGCATGTGTACGTGTGCTGAGATTTTGGCAGGGTGATGGATTGCCTGTTCTGCCACGCACTTTCTAATCAGCCCACAACCTGGGGGAGGAAAGAGGGAACGAGAGAGATATGGGAAAGGGAGATCAACAGGAACACTGGGATATGTAAGGACAAGATGCACCATTATGAGATCCATCCAGACACAACAACCATAGTGCATAATGCATGGCGGTAATAAAAGGACAAGCACCGTCTCTAACGGTCCTCCACACGTTATTGGCCAGCGTATCAATAATTCAGTGGCTTCTAGTGCTTTATTAAAAGACTTGAGTCCCATAGTGCAGGTATACCTCTGATGGCTGT
Source organism: Danio tinwini (assembly GCA_903798205.1). Lineage (NCBI taxonomy): Eukaryota > Metazoa > Chordata > Actinopteri > Cypriniformes > Danionidae > Danio > Danio tinwini. Next base: position 2,621,022 of record CAIGQZ010001108.1, read on the forward strand.
ATTGCCTCCATCTCCACTTTTTGATCACCACTCTTTGTCCTTCCTCCGCTCTGATTTTCTGTCCTCCTTGCTTACTTGTATCATCTGCCGTCACCTTCTCTCCTCATTCCCACAATCCTCTCTGCCTGCTCTGCAGCGGGGTGAGCAAGTGCGGCGTGCGAGACCGTGTGTATGTGTGTGAGCGGGGTAGACAGAGAGCAAGTCTGCCTTATCCGTCTCTATCAGCAGCCAGATGAAGTGGCTTCTAAATATACACGCGCAAGGAAATGATCTCACGAATAACTTATGAGCCGTACTCCAGTGCAGGCTTGCTAAACTTAATTCTTCAAAATCTATATCTGCTTTTCAGCAGATCATTAGCTGTTTCGCAAGGTTTTTTTTGTCTGGGCTGCATTTTTGTGCAGTACGCACCTCAAATGCTTGTACAGCTGCAAAATTTTCTGTCTGCATTGTTGTTCTGTCTGCGGACAATAGTTTTTCTGTTGCTTTAACACATTTGGCATGAGGTTGCTAAGTGAATGTGTAAAGGTAGCAGAGTAGTTTTGCAACAATCATATTATCTGCGGGAGTTACTGTAAATAAAAGTGATAGCTTCTCATAAATGTAGTCATATGCAGTTATGTATTTACTGTATAGTCTGTTTTTGTTTTGCATGACTCTCTGTTGACAAATATATTTGCAAAACAGGAAATTCTCTTGTGCAGCCTGTTGCTCTTTCTTCTCACAATAAATAGTTTCTGCATGCATATTTGCAAGTACAGAAATAAAAATGGCAATTTGTTACTTTTAAAGGGCACCTATTTTACCCTTTTTTAGGATTAAAGCTGCAGTATGTAAGTTTGACACCCAGTGGTTAAACTAGGTATTGCACTCCAGGATCAAAACAAAAGCAAGCGCGGGATGCCAGATTGAGTACAGGAGTGAGTGATTTAAACTGTGTTCTAAATAAAAGCAACGACACGCGATAGAGGGAATATATTCCATATTAAAAGGAGTTTTGGTTCTAACCAACACCTCAAATTAATATACTGTAAACAGCTTCTATTTCTCACAGCTGGACAACAGAAACCTATGACAGTGATCACCTCAGGTAAACCTTGTGTGCTTTATTCAGTGCTAAATGCTAACAATGTGAGTTTGAATGCCATTTTACAGGACATTTATTGCCATATACTGAAAGCAGCAGCAGATAGTTCACCTCAGATCTTGAAAATACAATAAACCATTTGAAATTGAACTTTAGAACTAAACACATATGAGTGATTCAGCTTCTACATTTAATGATGTTAAAGATCGTTAACATGTGTTAAATAGATTATAAACATTACTGTTTCATGAGTGAGTGCATATTATGTGCTTCTGAAAGGCTGTATTTAAATTTCTGTTGTGTTTTGTCTGGTGCAAACAGCCAAATTGCTCATCATTGCGTATCTCGTCACAAAGCGTGTTGTTAGGACACGCCGTTACAATGTACCCTGCTCACCTAATGTTTACGCTCGTAATATTTTTATCATTTGCTAATTAATAACCTCATGAGGAACTGAATCTGTCTCTTTTCGATGTCTGATACTGTCCATTTTGGTCACGAACACATGCTTTCAGAGTCTTTCTGAATGAATGAATGAAATGAGCTGTTTTCCAACAAGGCAACCCGGGGTGCTGAAATGTAATTGGATAAACTGGCATTGTGCAGGTTAAATTTACCCAAACAAAGACAGACTTCAGCATTGTTTTACAGTTAAACAAGTATGTTCACTTGGGATGTTTCTTAAATATCTGCACGCATATTTTAGTATTTTTATGCTTTAGAAGAGTTCAAAAACTTACATACAGCACCATTAAGGGTGCTTTCACACCTAGACTTTTGTTTCGGAACCTGGCGCTTTTTCCCAGTTAGTGCGGTTCGTTTGGCATATGTGAATCAAGCAATCGCGCTTGGATCCGCGCCAAAACAATTGGTCCGAGATCGCCTGAATGAGGTGGTCTCGGCTCGATTGAAACGAACTCTGGAGCGGATCGATTGTAGTGAGAAAGCAATACGATTGGAGCCAGGTTATATCACAGTGTATTATGGATATGTAATAGGCATATATGACAATATGAAGTAAAAAAAAAATATGAGTAGGGCAGGATGTCATTTCTACCATTTCATGTCTAATACTAAAGTGAAAAGTGTCTTGATTTATCTGTTATTTCTCTCTATAATGTAAAGCCTATAATGCATAAGCCAACTGCTATGTATGAGAAAGTCTTACCTCTGATTTATATCTGGTGACTATGTATGTAGGTGTCACCATTCAAAATGAAAGCGCAGCTTTTCGCTTATAATGTCTTCTTGCTCATTGTCATAACTTAAAATAAGGACGCATGACAGCTGAGCGGGACTCTAATAAAAATAAACCGTGAAACTCTGACCAATGTGAGGAGAGTTTACTCGCACGTGACTTGTTTTAGCTCTTTTGGTCAGTTTAGAAACTTTGGCGTGTGAAAGCGCACCACACCAAGAACAAAGAGCAACACTGTAACCATTTTAATTCCTGTTTCGTAACGAGAATTGATCCACAGGTGTGAAAGCACCCTTAAACGGCACCTATTTTACCTGTTTTTCAAGATTTAAGATAAGTCTTTTGTGTTTCCAGAATTTGTTTATGTGCCTTTAATGCTAGTTCTCCCCGCCCAATCGTTCCCACGTGCCTGTCAGAGTGGGCCTTTATCTCAGCATCAGCTAAACAGCACAGTGACAGACATGAAGGAAGCAGATCTCACATGATGTAAGTGAGAAATCCTACAGTAAGAACTATCCCAATGATTATTTGATGTATTTGTTGTCGAGTTGCAACGATGAGTCACACACAATGACGTTACAAAGTTCACGCACACACACACACACACAGCGCGCGTATTTAACTTTGCACTGTTTTTGCATGCAAATGTGACAGGATACACGTTAATACCCACTGCTGTATGGATATCCGTTATGTTAATAGACAAAATAAACCTGATTTAACATCCACAAACCGGGATTGATGCGTCTTTTTTTATAATTGTACTGACATGAGGCTGTGGTGATGATGGTAAGACCTTAAAATCGCAATTCGAAAATCGAAAATACAGACATTTATAAACGTTTTAAACTTGTAAAAAACTCATTCTTGATCTCATTTGATGATGATTGATGATCACAGCGAGCTGAACAGATCTTTTAATCACAGTTGCTTTGCGCAAGTCCTGTCTTGTGGATATGATTATACATGTTGCTACGGAGACATGTTAATACACAACTGTCAATCAATTCCGTGGCCGGGGAAACCGCACTCCTGTCACGTTGCAGTGGGCCTCAAAATATTCTCCTATTTTAATGTCAGGAAATTTAAAAAAATTGACTTATTGACTTTATATTACCCCAATATGACTGTGGACGCACTATAGCTACATACAGTTCTCTCCAAACAGCTCTCAAAAGTTGATTTTCAATTAATTAAGTGAAAGCTTTTTAAATGATAGAAACAAAAGACAATTCTCTTGTCAATTCTTTTTTCTGACCCTTGTCTTCTTCCAAACATATTTGAGTTTCTTTCTTTCTCATGAACAGAAAATAAGATTTTTTCTTTTAAACAGCTGAAAACAGATAGCTATATACTTCTATAGTATTCTTTTTCCTACTATGGATGCGGCTAATAGTATCCAACATAAATAGTACATTTATAAAATGAACATTTTTCAGAACAAATGGTAAGTAAAATTGAGTAAACTATTACCATAAAGTTTGTATAAACTAATGTTTTAAATGATTTTGTGCCATTATATAATATTTCCGAATTAAATATAAACACATTTTAGGCAAACATGTTTTTATTGTACAGTCACAGAGCGCCATTATTGCAAAACTCCTTTGAGATTGTGCAGACCGATAGTGTCAGGGTTTTATTTTGCAATAATGATCAACAGCACACACCATGTTAACCCATTTTAGTTTACAATAACTTAGATATTGTTTAAAATGTCTGCAAAGTGACTTTCAGTCAGTATTTTCAATATATAACCCTTCTTTTGTATTATTCAAAAGTTTGTGGTCAGTATGATTTATTAATATCATTCAAATATTATTAAAAGTTTTTCTATTTTGATATATTACTACACTGTAAAAATTAAGTGTGACAGCATATGTTTTTAGTGAATTGTAACTTATTAAACTAAGTTAATCATGTTCTAAATTAATTTTATAATTTACACAAGCTCTTTTAAGTCGTTTAATATAATACAAGTTAAAGTGACTCATAAGGTAATTTGATTCAGCTTAAAAACTTAAGGCAACCAGTTTATTTTTACAGTGTATGTAATGTCATTAATGCATAGTTTATGCATTTTTAGCAAAATATTTGAGGCAACGAGTTACATCAAATTTTGTGAGTTCTGCTTACTAATTTGGGTTTACATTGTACCCTGTACAATATTTAGACATTAAAAATGTTTTATAAGTGTAGGTATTGATTTTTAAGGCAATCGGTTTTTTTAATATTTTTATAGTAATGTGAACACTAATAAGAAGTTAACACAACTAATTATTTTGAGTCAACAGTACTGAAGTTTACTTTATTAAGAATTTAAGTTATGCTCACCTAAAATCAATACACTACTTAGAAATTTTAAGGAAATCAATTTCCTTAATTCTAAGTAAGGTCAACTTATTACATTTTACAGTGCAGACCTTACTTTAATTGTCAATGACACAAGATCTTGCAGAAATCATTCTATTGTGCTAATTTTATAAACAATATTTCTAATTAGCAACTGTTGCAGTGGTTAACATTTTATAGATACAATTCAAAAACACAGCATTTACTTGAATCAGATTTGTGTCTTTACTTTTGACCAGTTTCATGCATCCTTAAAGGGATAGTTCACCCTAAAATGAAATTCTGTCATCATTTACTCACTCTTTACTTCTTTCAAACTATTTTGAGCTTTTTTCTTCTGGCGATTTTTGTAAATTACACAGCATTTGACTGTAATATGAACTGTATTTTACTGTAGGACAGTTATGCAGCATGATACTGTATTTTAAAGTTGCACAGTAAAGTACAGTAAAGAAATACAATACTGTAAATACATATATTGAAATATAAATGGTGCTGTAAATACAGTATTCTTGCTGATTTACAGTAAGTTAAAGTTAAGAAGTTAAGAAAATTGTTAACAGTGAAGATATTAATAAAGCTGAAAACCTGTAGCCTCTGACTTTTTTTTCTAACTACGGAATCAATGGTTTTCAGCTTTCTTCAATATATAACAAAAAAAAACTCTCTGTAACTATTTGTGGGTGAGAAATTAATGAGTAAAGTGTAAATATGAAAAGTGTAAATATGAGTAAAAAAATTTGGGTGAACTATCCCTCAAAAATAAGGGGTCTCAAACTTCCGGCCAGCGGGCAATTTGCAGCCCACTCCCCTCCTCCTCCATCCGGCCCGCAACTGAAGTCAAAAATATAATGAGATTCTGATATTTTTGAATCACTATCATTGTTGTGCAGTCGCATATAGCCACTTGTGGTTTTGACCCCCCCACCTACTGGACATTTGAAGTACTGTACTATATATTCCGGTTATTTCCGGTTTCTCTCAGCGTGCGGTCCAGAGTAATAGAGTGGAGGAACTATGACGTCACCTAGTAGGCTAATCGTCTGCTAGCGTAAAACTAGTTCTAAATTTTAAATTCTCTATAGGATTTTCTCATAGGCTTTTCGAAGATTGCAAATAATAAGCTCTGTGTTCAAACACTGTTCAATACACTTACACGTTTTGTCCAGCCGGATAATCCTCACACAAAAATACAACTTAAATGCAAACGAAAGAACTGAAAAGCTAACATTAGGCTATAAACGGACTACATTGCCTTCGGGGCGCTCGCCTGTGACGTCAGCACCACTCTGCTACAAACAGACAGCTCTTCAAGCTTATATTTAAAAATATAATCCATGACAAAGATTTACTCTCTCGGTTTATTATATTATAATCCACGCTATAACATTATAAACAAATATATATTCAAAAGCACATAGACCTATGTACCTTTTGGATAGTTTTTACGGAGGAAATACATTTTGATTTGCTGTACGGTTGTTGTAAAAGTTTTAAAACTGTATGTATAAATGTGCCAACATGGTATTATCATAAAACATGTTTAATTAAGTGTATTGCTCGCGTGCACACAGCCCGCTTAGCTTAGTAACAGATGACAGAAATGAGGAGATGTGAGGGACAAGTCTAATATTATATGCCTGCAAGTTCCATCATGGACACAGAACAACATTCAATATTTATTTTTGTCACCGAGTACATCGAAAAGCAGCCAATACATACAGTCACATATGCTATACATTTTAAGGAGGAGTGTAAATACTGCAGTTAAATGTGTTCAGATGAAGAAAAAAAATGATGTGAAATCTATTGATCACGTTAAAATGACAATTAACATGTATGTATTTTAACACATTTATTCACACGTTTGCATTACTGAGAGCAGAAAAAAGACAGGCTGCACTGGTGAGCAGTATCTTCATAATATCGTTTAATTAAAATAAATGATCAACAAATTAATGTCTTGACAGTCTTTATAAGTGAAGGCATTATCTACACACAATATAAATTCACAATAAGAAAAATATTACAAACTATAAAATACTATTCATTAAAATACTTTAATCACAGACAAATCTAAATGCCCAACACAAGCGGGCTGAGCTCCAGACCAGCTCAGCTCGATGACCTATAATGTCTCCGACACCGCCTGTAGTCCCGTTTAGCAACTTGATAGCCACCGTCTTTTTAAAGAAGCGTAACCGATTTAAAAAATCAAGGGAGTGATGTAACTGATGTGTTTTATGTCGTAGAACAAAACGTGAAAGTATCTTAAGTTTGTGTTTCAATCCCATTGAAAAAACCCATTGACTTTGGGACGAGGGAACCGGAACTGCTAAAATGCTAACTCGCTTCTGGGTTTTTGCATACAAATTGATGTCATAGTTCCCCCACTCTATGTGCATGCAGATTATTTCTGGGGGTGATTTAAACTTTGAAATATATGTCCGTAAGTGCTGTATTTTTACTAAAGCTATATTTTTTGTAAATATTTAAGGGTCATTTGATTATAATCAGTTTTATACCGCCTGTGTTATGTTATACAAACACTTCTTCATGGCTTACACGTTATGCTGGTGGTGTAAATATGATCATTTTGCTAATACTCGATTCAAAGGGTCTCATTAATAGATTTTCGTCATATGCATATTAAGATTTGTATAAAAAATGCGCATTAGTAAAATTTGACTGCTGGCTGAATTGAACATGTTAAAATAAATGTGAATATATACACACTTTTCCCCTGTTTGTACAACAAAGAAAAAAAAAAAAGAAGGAGATACTCTGATACTCTGGGAAAGAATGTCTGGTTAAAACGGCCCTCCTATGAATTGTCAGTCACTGATATGGCCCCCCGCCAATTTGAGTTTGAGACCCCTGCTTTAAATACAAGTACTGCTTTTAAATTATCTACAAAAACAAAATGTACTTTGCATCTTTCCTTAACACATCATCAGGCTTAGGCTAAATTAATATACTTGTCTAGCTCAACATGATGTACAGTAAATCACTTATATAGTATAGAGCACACTATGTTCTGAGTTAGCTTTATATTATCTATTGCGTTGTCTTTTACCAGAATAACCATATTTATTTGTTTTAGTGAGCTGAATAACTCAGGTCTGCCTAGACTGCGGTCTGCAACAGTGGTGCATATTGCATAATTAATGTAAAAACACCTCCTATAACAGTGCATGTCGTTATCTATAAATGTGTAAGCCTGCATTCAGCAGCAGCTTGTTGAATGCACTTTATAGCTGTTGTCTGCAGCAGGTGTGTGTGCATTTGTGTGCACGTGTGTATTTGCGACTCATGATGGAGTGAGTGTCCTACAGTGCTGTCTGACCCCGTTGCTCCTGTCTGGGCAAGCGGTGCAAAGAGCTGCAGCCACCAAAGGCAGAGAATGAGAGAAAGATCGAGAACACGTTAACACCGACTCTCCCTGTTAGAGATATCGTGATTGTGAAACATGATAGTGACCTTCAGAGGCTGCTGGGACCTCCGCAGAAGCTCTATCATTTACACTCTTCCTGCTTTAACAGCACATCAGCATTCACAGATGCGTGTCAGCAAACCCGTATATGGGTCACCTATGTGACATTGCAAAGATTTTGTGTTTATAATTCAAATTAGGGTTTATCTGTACGCCGATTACCTGCAGAACACAGTGATCTCTAGAGCAGCACTGTGCTTGGAGAAATACTATGCAAAATTCAATTCAATTTTATTTGTTTAGCGCCTTTTTTCAATAGCAGCTTTATAAAATTATTGCATTAGAATCAATTTTAAAAAAGTTAAGGTTATTATTCGTTACCATAACTTTATTATTTACTAACAGCTTCAATTAAATAACTAGTAACTAATAGTTTTTAACAGTTAAAGTTGTTATATATAAAACAGTTAACCTGCATTTATATAGCATATAGGTGATGTCCATGTTTAATGAAGTGTATTAAAATGTAAAGATCTATGAAGAAATAACCGATTAGAGAGGAATGAACAGGAATATTTGCAAATGTAAACTTCATAATTCATTCATAAATCATTTTCCTTGGACTTAGTTCCTTCATTCATAAGGGGTCGCCACAGCGGAATGAACCGCCAACTATTTCAGCATATGTGCTTCCAGCTGCAACCCAGTACTGGGAAACATCAATACACACTCATTCACACACATACACTACGGCCAATTTAGTTCCATATTTATTCCAATTCCAAATTTAGTCTTTGGACTGAGGGGGAATCTGGAGCATCTGGAGGAAACCCACACGAACACGGGGAGAACATGCAAACTCCACACAGAAATGCCAACTGACCCAGCCGGGACTTGAACCAGCGACTTTCTTGCTGTGAGGAGACAATGCTAACCACTAAGCCACCATGTCGCCAAAATGTAAACTTCAAGTGTAAAAGTACTGATGATACTATAATAACATGAGCATATAGTGCATGATTAAGAAATCACAAATACCTTAGGTAAATCTCTAAAGTACTTGTTATTGTAAATCTCACTGTTTACAATAAGGATTCATTAGTTAATGTTAGTTTCTGTATTAATATATATTTTATTTTTAAAATCTTGTGCGTTTGCCCTTTCTGCACCTAAACTTTGGAACAAGCTACCGATCCACACTCAAAATGTATGTTTGTTGTTTGTAGGGATGGGTCGATAGATGACGCCATCATCCATCGTCGATGGCCGGTAAGCATTACGAAGCTGAGCAGGCATCGCGATCCTCTGCCCGACCCCCATTGCAGCAGCTGCTCGCGAAAAATGCACATGGCCCCGTTTACACTAATTCGTCTTAGTTTTAAAATGGTATTTTAAAACAAAAGCAATCCACGTCCACACTGGCGTTTTATCTAGCATTTATGAAAAGCCCTCCGTCTACTCCCTGAAAACGCAGATCATGTGACCACACACACACACACACTCTGTCATGTGCTGCAGTGTATGCGCACGTCTGAGCTCCAGGCAGTCAGCAGGTGCTTTGAGCACAAAAACCCAGAGAGCAACGCACTGCTGGATCGCGTCTCACTATAATTGTTAAATGTGATGATATTTAATTAATCTTGTCTTCATCTAACGACTCTTCTGTCTTTTGAATCAATCAGTTAACGTGTCACAGCGTCAGTACACTGTTTCAATCTTTCCCTTTCACACTTGTACTTAGTCATTTTAGCGAAAACCTCAGATACAGTTGGTTGGTTCCTGTTGGTTGTGCACCTTTTTTACCAACCAAGTTTGTCGACGCCATTATAACGACACAGATCACTCTGCCTATTTATGCCAGAGTCCTGTAGAGCTGCAAAATAATCGTAAAAAGATTGCGATCTCGATTCGACCCCCTAGACGATCCTAATCCAGCATTTATACGATTCTGCCAATCATTTTTTCAAGTTCAGGAGAGAAGCAAAGACGGCCGCACAAGTCTTCACGTTGTTTTACATACAATGTTCAACAACGTGGACACCTCCAAATGGTGTTGAAAGAGTCACATACTGTATTTATATGGTATAATTCAACCAAAAATGTAATTTCTGTCTTCATGTAATGATGTATTCGTGGCCGCGAAAACACACTTGACGTGAGCTGACCGTGAGCTGTTACCACAGAGAGGGCGGGCGCGCGCCTGTGAATGATGCCCAGTTTAGTAAACAGAACCTGCATAGGCTGTGAATAACAGGTAATAAAGTTGTAAATAACATTCAGTTTGTGGCATAGACTGATTAGTTGGAAGCCGCGCGGGAAGTATGAACCGCACTTAGCAGTGAAAATGAAACCGAAAGCGCGCGCACATCATTTAAATAATCCTATCGCATTTTAGAGTTATGATTACGACAAGCATTTAAAATGTTTTTCATCATAGCAAACACAGAGTGTTGTGCATGAAAATAAACATTTAACAGTGTCAGTATAACTACTCTAGCCTATATAATGTTGAATATAATGCAAGAGGGAATCTGATAATGACAACTGTCTGATTTTACCTGAGGAAAAAAAATGGTCTAACAATGTTGTCAGTGACAGATTGCAAGCTTATGTCTCAAACACAATAATTCAACATCAGAATTATGAATAGTTGTATTCTAAAATAATAATAATAGCCAACTCATACTAACCTTTATTTTACATCTACAGAATCGTGAGACAACCGTGATCTTTATTTTAAGCAAAAATATCACGATTCTCATTTTAGCCAGAATAATGCAGCTCTAGATTCCTGCAGAAAAAGTGATTGACAGGTGGTAATTTGTGTGTAACTTATCTTTATTTATTTATAATTTGGTTATGGGTAAAACAACGACCATGCGGGTCAGGTAGTTGAAACGGTAGGTTACAACTAATTAATTTGTTATGAATTAATTCATTATTCATAAATAATTCACAGCAGCCAACAACGACGATGCCATTGTTTTTTGCAATGTTTCACATTAGACTTCGTACAATGCCAAATTGGTCGACATCGTCCAACCCTAGTTGTTTGTACAAACTACTTATTTAAATTGAGCTGAAACAACACAATTTTTTAGTTTTTTGGGGGACAACTCAATTGTTTTATGTTCAATCCACTTAAATTTGTAAAAACTAATAAGTTAACTTAATTCCTTCATGTTGTCCCAATGCAAATCGATTGTGTGAAACCTAGCATTTTTTTACAGGGCACATTAGAACTGTATTAATATTTTGTGTAGGGGTGTATTGATAAACTAATGCCTCGGTTCGGTATGATTTACCGTATTGGGCCCACTGATTGGTTCAGTTTAGTTTGCTAAGGGGGCGGAGCTTGTGTTCTGGCATCAGCAATGGTATGGAAGCTGGAAAACAAGATTCCCCTCAGTTTGCTATGAGAGTATCGTAATTCGAACCGTTCGGAGTGTATTGCAGTTTTTTCAGTTCAGTTTATTATCGTTTCACCTCTAATATAATTAATATGTATCAACATTACATATTTTTAAAACAAAGTTAAAAACATATCTTTTTACTATGGAATATGGCTTGTGATGTCATTTGTTATTTGTATTATATATTTATAAGTTTGTTTTTACAAATGTACACAGTGCATTGGTCAACGGTAAGCTGTTTTTAGTTCTGCTTTATAAATAAATTGAGATTGTGATGTATTTATTAACATAAAATATGTATGAACAATACTTGTACAGCCGTTATTAATCATAATTAAACATTTAATCATAATTAAACATTTACTAATGCATTATTAAAATCCAAAGTCCTGCTTGTTAATATTAGTTAATCCACTGTGAGTAAAGATGAACTAACACTTTGAGTTAATGGATGAACTATTTTCATTAAATAACATTAACAAAGATTAATAAATACTTGAACTAACAGAACCTTATTGTAAAGTGTTACCAAAATATAAGTCACTTAACTATTTTTGGTACATTATGAAAAGCATTACATTATGAATAATTTTAAAATGATTTTATGTTTTGTTAAGCAAGACCAATCAAATCTCTTAGTTTAATTACAACTGAGAAATTTCCTATTGGTCAACGATAAAAAAAAATATATAAGTAAAAAAATCTGCAAATTCAGCATAATCATCTTGTTTTTCCAAAAAATAAGATTGATCTACTGTATAGTTAACAAGCCAATATCAAGATGTATTTAAGACAAATATCAAGATTTTATAAAAAATTATCATGCCATTTTCCTTCTCATGTGCAGAGACGTTTTGCTGTCAGATAAAGGGGTCATCTCAGTCAAAGCTTCTTTTATAGTGAATAATGTTTGCAAACAAGTAATGTTTGGTATGTATGTTGTAAGTAAATTGGCAAGATGCCCTTTAGACTTTTTATTCACTATAAAAGCATGTCATTTTTTTAAAATGATCTACATGTTAATGAGCCTGATATAACCCTTGATGGCTGCTCATTATTTTAAAATCTTGTATGCTAATTTGACTAATTAGTGAAATTAGTTTCACTAATGCTTTTTTAAATTTGTTAGTTCTTCAAACAGGTTGTAAACACACAAGTAGGCTTAGCTCAGCAATTATTTAACTGAAAGTCACAAAGCATTCATTTTAATAATTATGCTCATAATAAATCATAATAATAATCATACATAAATATGTATAATTAAATAAATATATAAACGTATGTTGCATGAGTATATTTTTGGCTATAGCCAAGAATACACATTTTTATGCATTTTTAATCATTAGAATATTAAGTTAAAATGGTGTTCCATTAAGACATTTTGTAGAAATTAGTTCGCAATGTAAATATCAAAACATAGTTTATGATTTGTAATTTGCATTGCTAAAAATTTATTTTAGACAAATTTAAAGACAATTTTCTCTGTATTTTGATTTTTTGAACGCTCAGATTCATGATTTTTAAATAGTTGTATTTCAGCCAAATATTGTCCTGTCTTAACAAACCATAAATGGAAAGCTTATTTATTCATTTTTCAGATTAAGTAAAAATCTCAGTATAAAAAAACCTGTATCCTTATTAATTAATCCAAATTCATTAAATATAATAATATCAATTAATAAGTGACATTCTTCATTTTTAATATTCACTCAACACTTAATGAGTTAACTTATCCACTTTGTTTAGCAATACAGGTTGACTCCAGGCCCTGTAAAAGTCATTTGTATTTCATGATGTGCTTTATGAATGAGATTATTGTACATCATCATAAACTAATGTAAGCAGGATTATATAATGGCATTGCTCTATTCTGTACATTTTACTCTCAGACAGCATGACCCGTGGACCAGCCCGTGCTCTCAGACGACAGATTGCAGCGGATGTCGACGCAGAATCGCTCGATCCTAAAGACTCGAATTCTAAAATCCGAATTCGAAGACTAATTCGAATTTTACTTTCGACGTAATCGTAAACGCGATGGGTAACGCCGATTTCCCACGCACGCGCACTCAAGACAGTCACTCTAGATGACATGAAAAGTCGGACTACACTTAATAATAATAATAATAATAATAATAATAATAATAATAATAATAATA
>CAIGQZ010001108.1:2634673-2647283 GCA_903798205.1 Danio tinwini
TAATAATAATAATAATAATAATAATAATAATAATAATAATAATAATAATGACTTTATGACGGGTCAATAAGTGCAACACTTTTATTCTTTAGTTTAATATGCATTATGGACGCATATTACATTACGTTATTACACTAAAACATGTTGGCATTCATCAGAATCAACACTGTAACTGTATTCCAACAGAATGACATTAATTGAGATGCTCTTGTTTATTTATACTGAGCCATATTCACAGCAGCCTGTCAGGCCTGGGAAGTACACAAGGGATTCCACTGAAAATATAAATAGGCTGCATTTAATTAATTTAATTGGCTGTGCGTATAGTATAATTTAGATTATAAATACTATAGTGATAATTTACACTTTAAATACATCAGATAGAACAAACTGTACAACCCATCTAGATATGGCACTCATATAAGAAGATGAATAATAATTTAAAAACGGGAACACATTTCAGTGTCACAAACACCACAAGCAAAAACAACTATCCAAATACGCACCTGATGATGTTAAAAAACCCTGCCTCGAAAATCCTTGGTTTGTCAATCCCCGTGTGGCCTTAAAATAGGGCGTCGTGCTGTTATTTCACTCGCGGTGTGGAACTGGATGGCACGCGCATCACGTCGTGTGGTTTGCATTGCCACACTTCGTTGTCATCAGTTTCACGGAAGACAGCGCGAATCTTTAATCCAGGAGAAGAGTGTTTTCACAGCCTAGTCCAGACACTCCGTTGTCACGCCCATCTCTCCCTCGCAGTTCTTTGCTGTTAAAGAAATCCGAGAACGGGTTTTGCCCTCGCCCACATCATGCGCCTCTGCGGTTGGTCAGGGTGCCACGACACGCGTAGACCCCGCCTCCGGATGCGAATTTGCGTATCCTAATTTGGAATGCTGCTTATTAATATTCATAAGCTAGATCTTCGCTATTGGACGATGTCAACAGAAGGTTGTTAATATTGAAATACCGCGTTTTGCCATTGGAGGCGTAATTAATATTAATAAGCCAAGCGTAGGCTTCGTGATTTCACCTCAGGATGGCGTTCGTGGGGTTGGCACCGTTACATACGCGCACTGTGACGCTCGAGCGAGGGATCTGACAGCCCGTGGAATCCTCCGCATTTTACACATTTAGGGATACACATGCACCAGCAGTCCTTAATCAGAATCAGAAAGAGGTTTATTGACAGGTATGTTCACACATGTGAGGAAATTGTTTTCGTGACAGAGCTCCTATAGTGCAACAGAAAACAATAATAAACAAAAGACAAAAAACAAATTATATATATATATTATATACATAATAACATAGAAGTAAGTAGTGAATGCAAATATACAATTTGACAAGTATTAGTACAGGTATATTACTATATACAACGTTATAACTTATATGTGCAGCTGTTATTTGCAAATTGACATGTGAAGTATGTTAAATAAGTGTACAGTGCTCAGCATAACTGAGTACACCCCATTTTAAAAATAAACATTTTTATCCATTTCTCAGTGAATATAGGCAATGTATTTTGGTGCATTTGAACAAAACAGATTTTTTAAACATATATATTTATTATTATAATATTTTAGTCACCAAACATTAAAAAGGTACAATTAAATTTAAGCTAAATATTGCCAAAAAAATGACAACCTACAGAATTTCAACTAAAATTTTACATTGCTTTTGCTTCTCTTGATTTTTCCTCCTTTCTAAATTTGTACTTAATATTTTTCTATAACATATACATTTGGGTGTACTAGTTTTTGGACCGTTATTGTAAGTTATTTTGTTATATAAGCTCCAGATTTGGCTTCCGTACTGACTAATCTAATGTATATGCACAAATATAATATTGTATAGCTTCCTATTAAAAATATTAATTTAAAAGATAGATTTGTGAGGGATGTACTCATATATGCTGAGCACTGTATATGTGTATAAAAGGTAGTAATGTTTGTTTCACGGTTACTATCATAAAGTGTTCATGAGATGGGTTGCCTGAGGAAAGAAACAGTGTCGTATACAGTAAAGTAGGCTATTTTATCAACAGCTCTTTTGAAGGGATGGTTCACCCAAAAATAAAAAATAAAATCTGTCATAATTTATTTACCCTTAATTTGTTCCAAACCTGTTCGTCTTTGCTTCTTCTGTTAAATACAAAATAAGATATTTTAAAGAAACCTGTAAACATTGACAGCCATAGTATTTTTAGCTATGGAACCAATGGTGTTTTCAGCTTTCTTCAAAATATCTTCTTTTGTGTTCAACAGAAGAAAAAAAAAATCAGAGAGGAATCGTAACAAATGAAGGTTGAGTAAATGATGAGACTTTTAAGTTTTGGGTGAAATATCCCTTTAAGATGACAACTATGATATTCAACCTGAGCCAGTTATATAAGGACTGCTGTCAAACCATATAGACATTTCATGTCACTGGCCTATGACCATTTCCTGCTTGTTATCAAACTATTTCATAACTGTGACAAGAGGCAATTAAATTATAACAATGTTAAAACAGCTATCATTTACATAATATAACATCATTTATCAATATGTGGCTCTTTTTGGATTCTCAGAAGCTAAAGAAATAAAAAATGTAAAACAGGAAACACCTTGGGACTATTGTTTTTGTTTACATCCCTCAAAATAGTCTATAAAATGACTAACAGATTTATAGACATAATAAAAATAGCTAATAAATAATAGCACTTGTTAATACAGAGTTATGTTTTAATGGAAATCAAATGAAAAGATGGAATACCATTTTTTAATAGGTCTACACCAAAAGTGCTGGGCAAAAACAACCCAATGTTTCAGGCTATCTGTTTAGGCAATACATATAAAAAACAAACAAATAAAAATACAGTAAGCCTATGGTTTATTGATTCAGTCGAATTGATTCAGTGTTTATTACAAAATATAAATTTTATCATCTATCTGTCTGTCTATCTATCTATCTGTCTGTCTGTCTGTCTGTCTGTCTGTGTCTGTCTGTGTTGTGAGCAGATCTGTGTAGAATAGTGAAACAATATGTTGCAACCCCTAGACATTGTGACTTTTGAGACTAAAACTAGGATGACAGCAATAAGGACATTCACACGCACACACTCAAAAAGATTCTTTTACACAACAGGAACACTTGTAAACTATACCCAGATGAAAATATTCTAATGTTTCTTTAACATGAGTTGTACTCTGATCTCAGATGTATCATTAATTTTACTTAATTCAAATTTATATATTTTAAAGAATAAATAAATACAATTATTCATTATTGATTTGTTTTTTTCTATTATCAGGTGACTTTTACTTTCGAAATCGCGTAACCTAACCCCAGCTTTGGCCATTTTCAAAGAACCCTTAAAGTTTTTTTATTTATTTATTTATTTATTTATTTTTTATCGGCAAGCCAGAAGAACCATGTCTCTTGTAAAAGAATTTAATATTTGTGTGTGATGTGCTTCGTTTTGTTATGTATTTTTTCTTTTGTCCCTTATGAAATGTCCATATATATTTACAGTATTGTGCACAGTGAAAATTTTGTCCAAAATGGTTGAATTTGATATTTTTTAACTTAAGTAATTTGGTCAAATTACAGTTTTTCTCAGTGGCTTTGGTGCATTTCTCACAACACTATTTACATTTGCACAACAGTTAATGCATTTCTCTAAACAATTAATACAAACTGCAAAACCTAGTGGATAACCTACAAAAGCATGTCACTTGCTCAAAATGGAGAGCTCATTCCTCAAAAGCAAGTATTAATGTCAATGAAAGTGTCAGCGTCATCAAAATGCAAAGTCTTGACACCATTGTTTATGAACAAGATAGTCAAATGGCTGTCATGTTTTCATTATGACACTTCACTCTGTACATTTTTTTCCAATGCAAAAGAGTCTTTTGAAATTTTGGTGACACGTCCTGAAAATGCTCAAGACAGCACTATATACTATTTGCACAGCCATTTGAAAACTACAGTAAAGTTAGACATCACTGCATTTAGTGAGGTAAATGAGTACAAGACACTGAATATGTATGTTTCTTGCGTGAATATGTATGTTTTTTGCGTAGGTCTGTAAATCATTCATGATATTGTTCAATTTAGTAGACATTTTCAGGGGGAAAAAAAAGCTTTTACATTTTTTATAAAATGAGCTTGACAGATTTTGACAACTAGTTCAACATTTTTGTATGTAATGACTTAAGTAATGAAATGAGGACTTAGTTTTATATGGAATGACTATTCAGCATCCACAAGTTTAGTTAATTTTGACTGATATGACATAAGCGAATGATAATGTTACAAACAGCAGAGAGTTGTATGAAAGCAATTGATGCATGTCCAAAAGCATTCACAATTTGTTGGAAGGAATGAGAAACTGCTACTATGATGTGCACAAATGACTAATTGTTTTGAGAAATGCATTAACTGTTGTGCAAATGTAAATAGTGTTGTGAGAAATGCACCAAAGCGACTGAGAAAAACTGTAATAAATACACCCTTATTTACATATTGTACATATAGAACATATTGGAACTGAACCTACAACACACACAGGTCTGTAAATCATTCATGAAATTGTTCAATTGAAGACATTTTCAGAAAAATAAAGATTAAAAATTGTTTATAAAATTAGCTTGACAGATTTTGACAACTAGTTC
This sequence comes from Danio tinwini, assembly GCA_903798205.1. NCBI lineage: Eukaryota > Metazoa > Chordata > Actinopteri > Cypriniformes > Danionidae > Danio > Danio tinwini. Next base: position 2,639,332 of record CAIGQZ010001108.1, read on the forward strand.
AACATTTTTGTATGTAATGACTCAAGTAATGAAATAAGGACTATTAGTTTTATATGGAATGACTATTCAGCCTTCACAAGTTTAGTTAATTTTAACTGATAAAGCAAATGATAAAGTGATAAAACAGCAAAGAGTGGTATGAAAGCAACTGATGCATGTCCAAAAGTATTTGCAATTTGTTGGAAGGAATGAGAAACTGCTACTATGATGTGCACTAATGACTAATTGTGTTGATAAATGCATTACTGTTGTGCAAATATAATTAGTGTTGTGAGAAATGCACCAAAGCCACTGAGAAAAACTGTAAATAGCAAATCAAAAGAAAAAAAAATGCAACTATAAACTGCAGCCACAGTGTAATGCTTGCAGTGTTTCAGTGGTCATTATAACGATTCCCCTGTTAATTCTTAAACTCATTGAATGTAGAAATGCTTACATTATGCGCTGTGGATTTTATTTTATTTTTTATTTTTATTTATTTATTTATTTTTACCATTGTTATATTAATTATTGTATGTATGTTCCTGATGGTTTGTGCAAAAAAAGGAAAAAAAAGTTATGTGTTTCATAAATAGTCGTTTTCCTTTTCCCCATTCAACACACAGTGCACCATCATTAGCTCTCATGGGTTGTAAATGGAAATATGGGCCAGAAGGATCGTCTCAGGTTGATGGCGTCATTCTGTGGCGCCAAAACAGTCTCCTCTCTGCTTCTTTCCAGAGTACCTCCATTGTAGACGTACTCACTTATACAGGATAAAAACAAAACCACGCGTGTGGTGTTTAATGTGTCACACACACCTGCGATTTCTTAGCGCGTCTAGTGGATTTTAGCCCCTGTCGGTATCGCCATGAACGACGAAGATGATTCGATGCCAAGTTTTCATTCAGAACAACTACATGCTAATGTGGCGTCGGTTCCCGATGGACTTTGCTGGGTGTCAATTATATCCTGTCTGCTGCTTGCCTGCTCATATGTTGGAAGTTTATACGTCTGGAAGAGCGATTTACCAAGGTAACGTTATAGTTCGAAGTCTATGGCTGTGTCACAAAACCTAGTGAGCTCCCTACCTAGACAGCAATTTGGTAAACATAACGTTCGATTTGATACTTGCATATCATCGTTTGAAAATCGATGTTGTTAATTAACAGTAGTATTTGTGAATAGTATTTCAACCTAATGTTTAAATGCGTTTTGGAAGGGGGCATTCAAAGACGCTTAACGTGAAAAAAGCTTACCGTGGCTTAATGTACCTAAACATCAACCAGAGAAACATAAATTTCGGTCAAACTTTACTTGTAATTAACCCTAACTACTTTAAAAAGAGCGAGCCCCAATTCCATAGATAAAGTGAAAAACATCACGTTAAGCTTTTAATAAGAATAAAGATTAATGTGGCTTAATGTACCTAAACAAAATGCGAGGAAACAAGTTTGCTGTCAAATTTTACTCATGACAAACACTTTCTGATGTCAAAAGAATGAGCTCTAATTTGTAGTGAGTGAATTTCCACGTTATGTGTTTTAAGTTCATTATAAAAGGAAAAAGCTTAACTGGCTTAACGTACCTCTACAAGAAGGGCACACCAAAAATCTATAAATTTTTACTTGTATTTAACACTAACTACTAGCGAAAGATCAATCCCTATTTCTGTGGATGAATCAAACTATTTTAAGCATTTTATCCCTATTTAAGTCCATTATAAGAGCTTAATGTGGTTTAACTTAACATCCGCAGACGATTACATTTTTATAAAAATATATCTAATAAACACTGTGCTGTTAAAAGAACAAGCGTTTATCTTAGTGTATCAAGTAAACACTTTAAGCATTCTACTTATTGAAGTCCATTATAAGGAAATAGCTTAACATACCTTAACACAGACCAGGGAAATGCAAATTTCTGTCAAACTTTTACTTGTGATTAACCCTGTTGTCAAAAGAGCAATCCCCAATTCCATATATGAAGTGAACAATATCATGTTAAGTGTTTTCTTCCCCATTAAAGTTCATAATAATGAAAGGCTTAACGCAACTTTACATCAACTGAGGGAAGCCAAATGTTAAAAAGGTTGTTATTATTTATAATAGGTTAACCCTTGCTGTCAAAAGAATGTGCTTGTGCATGTCATTGACATCCCCACAACAACAGGGGAAAACACTTGAGACAATAATATTGACTTTAACTGGAAACGGGGCTCATTCTTTTGCTAGTAGTTAGTGCTAATTACAAGTAAAATTTGATAGAAATTAGATTTTCCCTGCTTGTTGTTAAGGTACATTAAGCCATGTTAAGCTTTTTTCTTATAATGGACTTCAGTGGGGTAGAAAACGCTTAACGTGAGGTTTTTCACTTTATCTATGGAATTGGGGCTCGCTCTTTTTAAACTAGTTAGGGTTAATTACAAGTAAAGTTGGACAGAAATTTGAGTTTCTCTGGTTGATGTTTAGGTACATTAAGCCACGTTAAGATTTTTTCATATCAAGAATTTTAGAATGTCCCTTTTGAATTGAACTTTTGAATAACATGTTTTATTTTCGATTTCTTTTTTACTTTCTCTGTAACTTTATCTGTTAATTTTTTTGCAGATACCTTTTAACTGATCATGAGAGAAGTAGACAAATGTATAACATTAATTTTGTTATTGAGGTACAGTTGGTTTCGCACATTCGTTCAGTGATATCTTGTAAAATGCTCCCTATTTTGTTTACCATGGTACTTGAAAACAACATTAGCACTATTTGTTTGACTGTAAACGATGTTGTACTTTGATAGCCATTGACTGCAAATATGATTTCACTATTTAGAATTTACAAAGAATGTTTTGGTGAAATTATATTGTTATAGAGAATGTCAGAATGTGTGAATATAAAACCAAATTTACCTCAATGTTCATTTTGTCATTGAGGTACAGTTGGTTTTATATTCGCACATTCATTCAGTGAATGCTTGTGACTTGCTCTCTATATTGTTTACCATGATACTTTAAATATTGGGTCTGAAATCACATGTAAATATGACTTTAAAACAACATTAGCACTATTTATTTGACTGTGAACAATGTTGTACTTTGAGAGTAATTGGCTGCTAATGTGAGTTCTCTATTTAAAATTAGCTAAGAATACTTTTCTGAAATTACGTTGTTGAAGAGAGCGTCAGAATGTGTGAATATAAAACCAACTTTACCTCTATCATTTTGTTTCGTGAAACATAATTTGATGGTGCCACTATGGACTTCATTAAACAACTATGTCTGTTTCTATGTTTGTTTGTGTTTACAGGGATCATCCTGCAGTGATAAAGAGGCGCTTCACCAGTGTACTGATTGTATCTGCTCTTTCGCCAGTGTTTGTGTGGGCATGGAAAGACTTCACAGGCATTCAGGTAGTTTACTGCAGCAACCCCTTTGTTTTGTTTATTGTGTGTATTTATTATGGTCCCATTAAAGGGATAGTTTGACCCAATAAATAAAAATGTACTCACTATCACAATGACCCAAAGCAGATACTTTAAAGAATTTTTGAAACCTCTATATATTGACATTCATAGTAGGAAAAACAAATACTATAAAGTCAGTGGTTACCAGTTTCCAACATCAGGGTGTCCGCAGGGTCTTTAAAAGCCCTACATTTACTGAAATATTGTTTTGTAGGTCCTAAATCATTTTCAACGGCTATTAATTTTTCATATGTCTATGTACATCTAGTCAGTTGGGCAGACACACATGCAATCACCAACAACCCATCTCAGTAGAACTTTTAGCAATTATTCATAACTATTTACCAGTATGGTTTCATTATATTCCTTACAATAACATTTGTTTAAAGGATCTCCATGTATTTATAGCTACCTGGTGGGGACACTTACCTGTTGTGCATACAATTAGTTCATTAAAGTTTTAAAAACTTAGAAAAAAAAGTATGTTATGTTGAAATAAGTACATGTATACAACTAGAGCTTGCTTGTTTTGACACATTATTTAAAATATGTGGCTAAGAAAGAACAAAAATAGAATTAGTTTTAATGAAGCAAGTAAAAATCCATTATTTGGCCCAACCAGACCATAAAAAAAAAAACTTTGTGTTTAGTCATGTGTAAGTCTGAAATTTAACTCATAATGGACTTAAAAAGTCTTAGGACAGCATTGTTTTATAGAATTGTGAGACTGGCCAAATTAATCATATTAATAAAAATCTAATAATAAAATAAAATGTTATGTATTGGTTAACTTTATTGGATGGAGAAACAGACTTAATCAGATGTGCTTGATTTCTCCCTTAGCCTGGTCCCTCTCTATTTGCCCTTATGGGGATCCGTTTGGAGGGGTTAATTCCTGCTATCACTCTACCATTGCTACTGACCATGGTAAGTAAAAGTCGGAAAACGGTCGGTTTTTCTAAAATCTAAACCAAGTTTGTTTTAAATTCAAGATTATCAGACACCTTTAGTTTGCAGTTAATCTTTTCAGTGGATGCCTGACCTGGCAGGTTTGTGTTATATTTCATGTTTTTATGACGCTGTACCCTGTCAGGTGCTGTTTCTGGGACCTCTGATCCAGTTAGCCATGGATTGCCCATGGGGGTTTATTGATGGGATGAAAGTTGTAGTTGGTAAGTAGCTTTTTTTATCTTTCAGTCAATCATATATCTATGTAGGGATTTGTTAGTGGGCAGTCCTGGAATGTGATTTTAAAACCAAATGATGGTATTTAACCAAATCATGTAGGAGATGAATATTTATTTTTAAAAATAGCCCATATATACATTATGGTGCAATAAGAAGTCTTTGCAAGATAAATAAACTTGACTGGTCATTTATGCTGTAAAGAATCAGATTTGCTACTCAGTTGGTGGATCTGTTCTTTAGTATTTTAGCAATGACACTAGTATTTAATTCAGTATTATTTTAGTCAACTAGAACTACACCAAAATTCTACTACTATTCTGTTTGTCTTAAAAATGAAATATCACTTTTTTATTATTTGCCTTTTCATCCTTGTAAAGTAGCTTTGACACATATATTGAATAAAGCACTAAATAAAGATGGCTTCACTTGACTTGCTTCAGTGTGAGTGTTGTTGTAAAAGTGACTGCTCTGTTATGTCTTTGCAGACCCTTGTTTCTGGAGTCTGTGTTTGAGCGACATGCGCTGGCTGAGGAACCAGGTTGTGGCACCATTGACGGAGGAGCTGGTTTTTCGGGCATGCATGCTTCCTATGCTTGTGCCCTGTGCCGGCCCTTCCACTGCAATCTTCACATGCCCACTGTTCTTTGGTGTTGGTGAGTGGTGACTAGAAGTGTGCAATATTTATTGTTAGGGCTGTGCAAAATGACAGTATACAAAATATACAAAATATTTATATATTTTTTAAATATTTTCCAAGTGCTGTTTAGCAGCAAGGAAATTGGCATAGTATTTCTTTTTTCTTTCTTCTAAAAAAAGTAAAAAAAAATTGTTTAGCTGGAATGAAAGCAGTTTTTAGATTTTTTTTAAGGTCACCTATGTGTAGGTATAGTGTGTCCAGTCATATTGGGGTGATTTGAAGACAATAAGCTTTTTTCTTTTAAATTTCCTGACATTAAAATAGGATCAAAATCCCTCTCATTTTGAGGCCCACGTGATGTAGGAGTGCGGTTTTCCTGCCCACTGAATTGATTGACAGCCTCGTATTAACATGTCTCCGTAGTAACGCATATAATCATATCAGCAAGACAGGGTGTGCGCAAAGCAGCTGGAATTAAAGATCTGTTCAGCTTGTTGTGATCATTAATCATCATCAAATGTGATCAAGAATGAGTTTTACAAGTTTAAAACATTTTTAAAACAATGCATGTTTGTAATGAATTACAGCGATTTACTTTCAGCTTTACTTTATCACCACAGCTGCATGATGTCAGTACAATTATAAAAGACGACGCTTTAATCTCGGTTCATGGACGTTAAATCAGGTTTATTTTGTACATTAACATAACGGATATCCATACAGACGTGAATATTAACGTGTATCCTGTCACATTTGCGGAGCAAAAACAGTGCAAAGTTAAACACGCACGCTGTGTGTGTGTCTGTGTGTGTGCGTGAACTCTGTAACGACTGTGTGTGACTCATCGTTGCAGAAAGGCTTGACCACAACTAATACATCAAATAATCATTGGGAAAGTTCTTACTGCAGTATTTCTCACAAACAGTATGTGAGATCTGCTTCATGTCTGTCTGTTATCTAACGCAGCTGAGGCGGAAACTGAGACACACTTTGACTGGCACGTGGGAACGGTGGGCGGGGAGAACTAGAATTAAAGGCACAGGCAACCAAAACAGCTACATTGTGTTCAAAGCAAAAAAAAAAAAAAAATCTCAACATTCTAAAAGGTATAATAAATAATCTGATGGGTGTTTTGAGCTGAAACTTTACAGACACATTCTGAAGACACAAAAGACTTATCTTACATTTAATAAAAGGGGTGAAATAGGTGCAAAGATTGCTTTTAATTATTACCCTCTGTAGGAAATATACATATCGTTTTTATTAGCTACAGAACAAAACCTCTGTTGTCCAATGGTTTACCTACTTAAAGCAACTTGCCTAGAAAGTACAATGTTTATATCAGGTATTTTATTCTGCAATAATTTATGTTGTGTCTCCAGTCACTAGGTTTTTTTTAAAAACGTGTTTAATATTTCACTAATATTGATTTATTTTTATTTTTTGTATTTTGTTTATATATTCTTCATCAAACGTTTGCCCAGAAATTCTAAATAAAGAGAATATAATGAGAAAATAATGTTGAGTATATACTCATTCATCTTCCTTCAGCTTAGTCCCTTATTTATCAGGGGTCACCACAGCGAAATGAATCGCTAACTATTCAAGCATATGTTTTACACAGAGGATGCTCTTCCAGCTGCAACCCAGTACTGAGAAACACCCATACACACTCACGTTCACACACACACACACTAATACACTATGGCCAATTTAGTTTATTCAATACACCTATAGTGCATGTCTTTGAACTGTAGGGAAAACCGGAGCACCCAGAGGAAACCCACACCAACACAGGGAGAACATGCAAACTTTATACAGAAATGCCAACTGGCCCAGCCAGGACTTGAACCAGTGACCTCCTTGCTGTGAGGCATCAGTGCTAACCACTGAGCCACCGTGCCACCTATGCATATACTTTAAATTATATAAAAGAAATGGTAATTTTCATTAGGTCTATTTATACTAAGTATTATTTAATTCATTTTACTATAAGACAATTTACAATATAGTTTGTGATAAACCTCTTCAAAGCTATGGGTTCATAAAGATCATTTAACAATGCCAAGTGTGCTATACTTAAAAAAAAAAAAAAAAAAAAAAAGATTAAACACAATTACAGACATGTGTTTTATGGCTGTACAAATGCTTCTTTGTTTTTTAAGCAACTTTGGTCGCTCTAAACTATTACTCACCTATGTATAAATTTTAATATAATGCATTTATGAGACCACCCAGAGTATGTGTTTTTCAAATAAAATTTGTATGAAACTGATGAATCATGATGCATTTCTAAACAAGACATTGTGAATTTAAATTTCATGCTGACTACAGTCTAATAAAGGTTACTGCAATAATAGCAAATGGTGGACGATTCGACAAAGGGATCTCGAGGGATGTATTTGTGGACACTCAGCACTACTTAGATACCTGCTAATTGGTAACCTGAGCATTTCAAACGATTCTCAGATTCTCGCTAAATTATCCCACTCATTTATTACATTCGGAATCTCCCCTCTATTGATGTGTTTATATGACTAACCACTGAAGGAAAAATGACTCCTGTGTAGAGTTTCATAAACATTGCTTTGTAGACCATTATTGTAACATATCCCTTTTTTCTTCCTCTGTGTCTCTCTTTTTGTGTGTGTGTGTGTGTGTGTGTGTGTGTGTGTGTGTGTGTGTGTGT
>CAIGQZ010001108.1:2647293-2671051 GCA_903798205.1 Danio tinwini
TGTGTGTGTGTGTGTGTGTGTGTGTGTGTGTGTGTGTGTGTGTGTGTGTGTGTGTGTGTGTGTGTGTGTTTGTGTTTGTGTGTGTGTGTGCGCGCGCGTGTGTGACTGCAGCTCATTTTCACCATGTAATTGAGCTCCTGCGGTTCAGACAGGGCACTGTCTCAGGGATTTTCCTCTCTGCAGGTAACCGAGTCATTAGTTTACTGTCATCCTTATTGTGAGTAGTGCCGCCCGTGAGACGTAATTACTCATGTCTGTGTTTGTTTGTGTCCTTTTCAGTGTTCCAGTTCTCCTACACTGCAGTATTTGGAGCTTACACAGCTTTTATTTTCATCAGGACAGGTGCATATGTAATTTGTATCTTACAGTAATGAGACTTAATTTACTTAAGGTGTAAAATATACAAAATTAATTTAGCAAAATTAGATGCAACTAACCCTAAACCTAACCCACATTATAGCTCTAACCATATAGTATACACATGTAAGTAATTAATATTACTCTGTAGTTAACGACACCTTAAAATGTAGTGTAAACAAATACCTTTTAACTTTGTATTGTGACTGTTTTCACAAAAATTGTCTTGACTTTTTAGTTGTCATTTCCGTAAGGCAGAAAAAATGGCTGTTTATGGTTGTAATGCATAAAATATATATATGATATATATGAAAGTATATATGAAAGTATACACATCTTTACAGTTGTTGTGGGACAGACCTTATGTTGCTTTGACAAAGAAAAAACTATTGTGTCAGAAAAGAAAAGAAAAGAAATGATCAGCACTGGCGGGAGGCGTGTGTTTGTCGCAGGCCAAGTGCCTTAGTGTCCCACCACTCTGCTGATATACAGCCATATCGCACTGCTACATGTGTGTGATTTCGTTTATACAACAGTTCGATGGCACAATCGTGTATATAAAAAGGAAAATCTAATAAGGACAGTCTAAAAACCCTTTTGCATTAGGAACTACTTTCTTCCCCAATTTATTTACATCTGCAGCTGACGTCAGAACAGCAGAAGCTGTTACTAATTCACCAACATCATTTTAGAGCTAGTTTTTGAATGACTTTCTAGCGTAATGTCTAAAGTGATGACAACAGGTGATTTTGCTCACACTTTAAGATTATAAGGCTAGACGTGACATGACATGCCATCCGTCTACAGAGATATCTCCTTACAGCATTACAGTCTATTACAGTCTACAGTATTTCTCTGTTGCAATCGATATTGCAATAATTAACCCCGAAAAAAGCAGCGCAATCACTACCAGACTGCTGTTGTGTTTGCAATAAGGAAAAATGCTAAACACATGCGGGCATTTCTTCTTTCTTTCTGCCAACAAAACACACATTCCTGATTTGCGAGTCTCATCTCACAATCGATACACTACAATTATATGGTATAAATACAGCACTACAACATACAAAAGAAAGAGATTGATATAGATCTTACAGTATATATACTTACCAGTATAATAATGATTTGATCAGCTATAGTAAGAAATTACGCTGTTTTAATCTTCTAAGGACTTATTATGTGGTCCTGTCGCCATCTTGTGGATAGACAACATCAACCGTCTTTGCTCATTATAACAGGCTAATCGCATTCTCTCAGAAATTAAAAATATTTAAAATAGGCACCATCCTTATAAATAAACTGCATAGTTGCAATCTAAACAACTACATTCTTGCCTAAATAAAAGTCTCAAAAGTACACTATGTTGCCCAACAGCAGGAATATATGTCAAAATGTAGAGTATCCTCAGCTTGATGCTGTATGTGGGTGGAGTTATATACAGTAATTTGAAATTCTGCTTGGAACAATTTGTTGTATTGCCTTTTTTATTACCAATATTTGATGTGGCGCCCCGCCATGGAAGAAAGAATGTTGCGGAAACCATGTATATATATGGTTTCCGCTTATGGTTAATTTTAACTTTAGTTAATGCATTAACTAACATTAACAATGGAATGTGTTTGTTACAGTATTTATTGATCTTTGTTACCATTAGTTAATAAACATAAAGCTATTTATTTTAGTTTGTATTAACTTTGTTCCAATAATTAATATTTACAAACACATTATTAAAATCAAAGTTTGTATTTGGTAATGTTGAATTTAACATTAATGTGGTAACAAGGAACCTTGTTGAAAACGTGTTTTCAAAATGTCATTGTGTTGATGATTGTTATTGTTTATTAATTAGAATTACAGACATACGGTATGTTTAATAGAATGTTATGATGGGAGGGATTTTTGTTTAATTGTAATGTAATTAATATTACATTGAAACAAAAAACCTTGGCTAACACTTACAATTAGAGAATAGTCACTATAATAGTTGCTTATTTGCATGTTACTAGCATATGGGCAGAGATGGCAAAAGTATACCAATCCAATTACTCAAGTAGAAGTACAGATAAGCATGTTTAAAGTGACTCTGGTAAAAGTTGAAGTACTGATTTCACCTTTGTACTCAAGTAAAAGTAAAGAAGTACGGCCTCAAAAATGTATTTAAAAAGTACCCATTACTACTAGGTGTTTTAGTTTCACTAGGTAGGTAAATATCCGGGTTCTCCTCATGTATCATTATCCTGATGCAAACTCACAGCGTTCATCATGTAGTTTTGCGGCTGGTAGATCAAAAACAAGTGCTGCCATTCATGTTCATACACTTTAAAAATAATCATCTAGGCCTGTATATCTTTATAAATATACAGATATTTATATTTATTATATATTATATTTATATTTTAAGTTTAGGTCTTACATAATTTTAAAAAATTTTATATTTGAATATTGTTTATTGACTATATTGAAAATATATTTTCTTTTGCAATTCTGTTAATACATTTATTCTATGCTAAAAGCTACATACACAGGTGTGACTACAACCTACAAAACATGTGCATGATCTTTTATTCACGTGATAAATTCAGGATCTTTTGTAATATATTTATATTCATGAATTGCCCAGTATAGTTACTTTTGTTGTTGCAAAACATTTGTTTAAAAAATTTGTTGAAGATTAATATGCCTACATGTAAAATCATATAGTCAATAAAAAAAAATCAATAAATAAAAAAACTGTTAAACAGCATAAATTCTGTATTAGGAAATATGAACTCATCCGAAATAAATCTCAATGCATAAGGTTTTTATAAAGAATTTGATTGTTTTAGTACTAAATGAACAAATCTTTACAAAAAAACCCCCACTTTTTTATGGTATTAGATTAAAAGTCCAGAGAAATTGCATGCAGTATGATCGGAGCTGAACAAAAGACTGTTTACCTTTTAAGCATTTGTATGGCATATTTTGGAACTGGAATGTGTCTCTCTTGTTTACCTGTGATCTAATTGAGCAAAATGAATCTTACTACCGCATAAACAAAACAGCATCAGTCATGTTAAATTCGCGTTCTTCCTGTCTCTTCTGCGTAGTCATCCTTGCTTTTCTCATAGTAATATTCGTAAACTAGCCTACGTAGCCTACGATGTGTGATAGCCTTGGTTAAAAAAAACCACACACTGCAGCACGCACGTGCGCAATGATGAAAATAGACTGACTGCATCAAACAGGCTGTTAAATTGTGCAATGACATGAAATATTATAGATCGCGCCACCAAACACATGAAAACAAAAGTAACAAGCCCGATTTCAAAATGTAGAGAGTAGAAAGTACAGATATTTGTGTAAAAATGTAAGGAGTAAAAGTAAAAAGTAAAAAAATAAATAGTGGAGTAAAGTACTGATACAAGAAAAATCTACTTAAGTACAGTAGAGAAGTATTTGTACTTCATTACTTCCCATCTCTGCATATGGGCTGTTTATTAGTATTTATAAAACACAAACAACGACCATCTTACTTGATATTTATAATCTGTAATTAGAGGTTAGTTAAGGGAAAACTCTTTGTTACCAGGCATTTATTTATTTGTTTATTTATTGTAATGTATTTTTAGTTTCTTTGGCAAAATGTAATTGAATCAGATTTGTAACATCAATCAAACTAAATCTTTTTTCTTTTTCTCTTTCCTCCAGGTCATTTGGTGGGTCCTGTGCTGTGCCATTCCTTCTGCAACTACATGGGTTTTCCCGCTCTCAGCACGGCCCTGGATCACTCGCAGCGCCTCACCATCCTCTCCTTCTACGTGCTGGGCGTTGTCCTTTTCCTCCTCCTCATCTTCCCCATGACCGACCCACTCTTCTACGGCCTGCCCACACCCGTCTGCACCCTGACCTCCACGCCTGGCTCCATCTGCTCCTGATCCATCCATCCATACCTCCATCCTGCGTTTCACCAGCTCCTTCTCTCCAGCCATTTAAACAGGAGTGGCTGTTTTGCTGCTAGTTTCACCAGGTGAGCGAGGGACAGCTGGAGAACAGGTATGAAAATTCACAGCCTCCGTGAGGCGTGTGGAAGAACTCGGTTTATGCAAAACATGGCCATTTTTTGTTTTTCAATCATTCAGCCGATGTTGCATTATAAAGGGACTTTAGCTAAGAGCCAGGCCTACATTTGATGAAGATAAGTTTATTATACGTGTCTGCATGTTCAAATGACAATATTGTCAGTGTGTTTTTCATGCGATCGGTGCTGGGGATAAAGATCAGACACTATTACGGGTTTCCTAGAAAGATTTATTCGCAGAAATGTGCATCGCTAAAAATGCAAAATTGTCCTGTGGTGATATTAGAATCATGCTCACACACCTTTCCTGTTTGGTCTGGTGCCCTTACTTGAAAACAGCATTCATATTTACAAATATTCCAATCTTTTCGGTTCTTTTAGTCTTGATTTTATTGTTTAGAAGTCTCGTCATTCAATTTAAAGTATGCTATCTAGGTAAAAGTCTGTAGGTACTCTAGTGAAGCAATAGATCTAGACCTATTAGAGTAACAAGATAGAAATTAAGTGAGTGTGTATCTTAGGGGTTTAACGGATCACGGTTGATCCGAGATTCGTACGGATCACAACCCACGGCCAGGAACACATGTGACCTGTGGATTAATGCATTTTTTTACTTGTAGATTAATCCTAAATTTGTAACGATCACAGAGAGATCGCCTCTCGCGTCATTCAAATGACATGTATGAAAGCATTTAGGCTTTCTCGTAAAATATAATGATGACGGAAGAAGTTGTGGTAGGTTATCCGGGATGTGGTGGGTTTCTTAGGTTAAAGGTGTTTTTGTCACTATTGGTCTAGCTTGCATCAATGCATTCACTGTAAGCTGCACGAATGATCATTAAAATATCGGGATCTAAACACCCACGCAACATAATTATAAATAATGGTGATTTGCATATGTTTATTATTCCTTCAAATCACTTCATTCAAATTTGTGTTTGAATAACGTCTTTAGTCTTTTGAGTTAGTTATGAAGGTACAAACAGTCCAATATCACAAAAGTGCTGTACATTTTATAGTTTAGATAAAACCACTGATGTTTATGGTAAAGATTAAAATCCCCGGAATGTGCTCAAAAATGAAAGTTTTAGGCAGCAATTACATTATTTATTTAACCAATAGGAGGCGACAACCAGCCATCAAAAATATGCCACTAAATGATTCTTCAAAAATGACACATGTGAAATGAAACATGAAGTTTTATGATTGAATAACTGAATCATTCATTGAAAATAAGACTAAAAATAAATATGAATTGTACAAATTATAATGTTAGATTTACACATTCAGCGTTATCAGCAACAGCAGTACTTACAGTGAATTTTTACAATACTGAATATTTTACAATTGATTTATTTCTTTATTTTATTTTTAATAAAATTACAGGTTCTGAGGTCTGTTTGTTAAAACCTGAAGTTTCTTGCAGTACTGTTTTTGTAATAAATGTAAATCAAATGACATGTGACTCCTCCCCCTTTGGGCTGATCCGAAAAATGGTCCGATCCTTGACTAAAAAACCATAACGTAATTCGAACTGTGACATTTGTGTTCCGTTACACTACTAGTGTATCAGAAGTTGAACAATTTTCCTGAACACACAGCTTTGTGTGTAAGTTGAATTATTATATAGATTTACAGCCTCATGCACAACATTTCAGATTATGAGGTCTTTTTGATGCATTGGTTAAAATTATTATAACTATTTTTAATAATAATAAAAAAGAAAAAAAAAACATTAAATTAATATCCGTTTATACAGAGTAGTTGTACTTTTTGTAACTGCAGGATATTCAGTGATATATTTTGACCAATGGCATTTCAATCATATTTAATGCAGCGCTAAAGACATCCTTTTTACATCAGCATAGAAAGTTCTTTAATTGTAAATCAAGTTTAGTAGCGCTGGATGTCTTTAAAGTAGAATGGAATTTGTAACACTTTCTATTTATGACATCAGCGGATTGTCAACATTGAAACTACCTATTTTAGAGAAACAAACATACCTTTAGTTCTCTGACAGACATTTTAAATCAAAATGCTACATTTTTGTGATCTTTTCTATATTGCAAATGACGTAGTGACCGGTCTCATGAATTTTTCCACGGGTTTCTATACCCTGAAGTGATTGTGAAAACTCATACCACTGATCTGCATGCTGCTACACTGCTGACATATGGATGTTCGTATGAGGATTAATAAAGAAACACACCTAATACAACTCGCATAACTGCTTATAGCAGTAATTCACATGAATAAAATAAAATAAATGCCTGTAATCATTTAGTCACCCACATTCTGTGATTTGTAGTCCTTCCACGTTCTGTGAACCACTCAAAAAAAGAGATGTTAGTCAGAATATTCAAGTTTATTATGATTTTGGAGTCTAAACTTAAACATTTTAAGTCCATAAGACTTGTTTTCCACCCAGTTATGTGGTTTGAATATTCAGATATTTTAATTGAACTCAGCAGATACATTTGCATAACATTACCTTTGGTTTTTTAATAATAAAAAAAAAAATAGGTAGAACAAAATGAGGGTGAGTAAATGATTTTAATTGTTGTTATTATTTAAATTTTTTGCATCAACTGTTCCTTTAAGTAAGCGCATGTGGCTTGCTGTGCAAAAAAAAGAGACTGCTTGCTGCATAACCTTTTATGCCATGTACATGTTTTTTTTGTTCTCAATTAATGTGAAAGCAGAGTATATATATATATATAAATGAAAAGAGAGTATACAGAACTGTCATCTATTTAATATATTGGCAATGGCTTGCCCTGATGCTCATTTATGTGTAGATCTTAGATCTGTGTTGTGAGAGACCATGCAAAGTAAAACTTTAAAAGCAATAGTCTCACAAACAGGCTCAATTCAGGGATTTTTCCATCCAGTTCCATGTAAGAAGTTCATTTTGGTTGTTTCTTTCATTCGATCCTGAAATGATTTCTTATTTGGCACGCTACAAAGACAGCAGTGACGTTTAACATCACTCAAACAGCCAAAGTTATGGTTGTAAATTATCGCAACTTGTCCGAGTTACTTAAGTGATCTGGTTTACTAGCTTCTAGGAAGAAGTTTGTGTTTTAAGTGTGCCATAGTGTATATGACTGTATTAATAACTTGTTTACGCTGCACTGAATGCTGCTGTAGTTGAGTTGCTCATGCGCCTTGGGCTTACAGTCGACAGAGGGCGCCAGAGGACCATAGATGTGGGTTTCCTGTTGTTTTCATAATTAAGAACGAAGCAGTCACCTCCTTGTGTTTTTATTAAAACTGCTATCCGTTTTGCTTTGCGTATTTAATCTTGCTAATTGGTAGTGTTATGAAATTTTGCATAAATTATGCCCTGATACTCAAAGTACTTGTTGAAGAATGTAAACTGTTTTTGTATCTCACTTATTGTTCCAGGTTTATTTGAATCGTTAGATGCTTTAAAAACAAATCGATTCCACTTTGGTATTGTTTAATGAAAGCCGATTAACATTTAATCTACAAAGCTGTTAGTATCTGTTTTCATATATTTTGGCAGTTGTACTTTTTTCCCATTAAGATCGAGTAGTTTCTCGTTAACTACTAGTGTTTATTCTTTAGGTGCCCTTTTAAAAGGTACTCGTAATTCATTAGACACTTGTACTTATTATTCAATTATAGTACTTCTTTTTGTTAAATACCAGCAGCTTGTATTCATATACACACCAGTACTTAATTCATTAGTAACTGTTCTCTTATTACTAGTGAAAAAATGTTCAATATCAATTCTATCGCAATCTCAACCATTCAGTTTTGACTAGTAGAGTGGGGACAAACGTAACATTTTTCATAAAAACCTAATTTTAAAAGATAATGTTTTTAGCAGAAATATATTTTTGCTTGTGGTTACTAACTCACAAGTGTTCTTTCAAAATCAGGTGTTTTTTTGTATCAATCTAGATCAACTCAAATATAACTTCACTTTAAACAAAAGTTGCACATTGTTACTTTTGACTCCATCAGCAGGGACATACGGGTGGGTCAAAAGTAACACAACATTTGCTAGATTTACTGGCTTAATCTTGTTTATTTTAATGATATCTGACTATGACCTTGTTAATGTTAACTGCAAACATATATTGTCCTTTGTTTTAGCAAAAAAAGTAAATAAACAGCATTTTCATTTTAAATTTCACTCCTATCAAGTGTTTTCAAAGCAATCCAACAATGCAAAATGTTCAAATTTTCTTTAATTTTTAAATATTTTCCTCTTATTATTGTCAATTTGCATTGATCTTATAAAACACATGGGTCAAAACACTGAAAACTCTAACGTGGAAGTGAAAAATAAGGCATGGCTATTAGCAGTGGGACATAAATAACAGTGTTACTTTTGTCCCCACAGGAACTCTTAAACTGGAAAGCTCAGACATTTCAAACTCAAGAATGTGTTTTAGTGCGCTTAATAACTTGTAGATTGATCATTACTGTGACACATAAAAAGAGGAACACAACTTGTAATAAGGAAAAAAGAACCACTACAAAAATTTACTATTTGCATTTAAAACCAGAAATTTGAAGCTATCTGCAGGACACGGTCCCAAAATCACATGATATTTGGCAGCTCCATCAAGGGTTATATGCTGAATGTGCTTTTAGAGCCTGGAAATCAAATGTTGTCAGGGCTTCAAGAAAATCGATTTGATACTTTCGTCCCCGCTCTCCCCTAAGTATTTGAGCAATTCATTTTTTTTGTTATTATGTCATTATGTACTGGATCTTCTTGTATAACTAGTCAAAACTGTTTTGTTACTATTTTTATTGTTGTTTTGACTAGTCAAAAACAGCCACAGTAGTTTTAATACAAAAATCTTACTAGTAAAATACAGTCTTATCAATGCTAGTAAATCATAAACATACTATTATATTTAAAAAAAAGTGCTAGTAAGTGCCTATCAGTAAGTTTCAATAGTACTAGTTTCTGTTTAATAGTTACAAGTGTCTAAGTAAGTACTACTATGTAATCAATTTTAAGTTGTATCTTATAACTTGTAATAAGTATGTGTATAATAAGTATTTATTTATTTAATAGGATAAAAAAATGTGTTTTATGCATTATAAAGCTTAAAGCATCAGAATCTGTACTTGATAGCGGCTGCAAATTTCCTTATCAGAGCATCCCTATAAGTATGCTACTAGTATCTATTAAGTACTAGCAATCTAAAAAATAGGTTAAAACAAACTAGTCCCAAATGAATAACAACATAAGTAAGTTAATAGTAAATCTGTTTAGTAGATACTGTTGTCGAATAAATAAGTACTAGTGTCTAATAAATAAACTAGTACCTAAAGAATAAGCTCTAGTAGCCAACACATGAGTACTAAAGTAGATGTTTGTGTTCAAAAAAAGTTCTAGTAGCAGAAAATAGATACTAGTGTGGTTCATAGGCAATTTTCTTTAAAGGTTTGCCATAACAGATGCTTGATTAATTGCTGGATTTTTAGTATAAAATAATGCATGGTATTGAAATGTGTGTCAGGAGCTTGATGCTTGTAGCTCATTTCAACCCAGTACTTTTTCCAATCACTTTCTTTTTTTTTCTTTCATTTATTTTCCAAGAAAGTTTCAACTTTTTTTTTTCTTCTTAAAAGCCTCTTTCATTTTTCTGTGTGTGCTTTTCTTAATCTAGTTTGTTGAAAGCAAAACATTTGCACCTGGGGCGGGCTTGTGTTTGGATGCTTTGAACATCATATTTCTAGAAATAAGGAGCAATAGACGTTTAAATCTATTTTTGCAAATGTGAAAAGTAGCTGTTTTAGCTCATCGAGGCGTCATCTGAAGACATGTAATGTACAGTATTTGAGAATCGTTACACCAGTGAATTCAAATAGACTGGTTTGGTGATTTACAAACGAGTCTGATGTTTATACTGAGAGCTATATTTTATAATCAAATCTATTTTGGTGACTCTGAGAATATTGTGCATGCTAGTTGTTGTTTTTTTTTTGACAAATGTACAATGCAATTTTCTGCAATTCACAGATGGACAAATGTTTTATGACAATCTTTCAATCCACTCTGCAAAACTCTGCCGTTTGTAAATAAATTAAAGAGTTTTTTTTAAACGCCTCAAGCTGGAGTTGTGTTTTTCTTTCCATCATTATTTCTGTATCTCTTCAGAGGTGATGTACTGTGCAATTTCTACACCGCCAAGTGGAAATTGCATCCCAAACAGGTAAACTTGCAGTGCTTGGTTGAACAGCAGGTTGATGGATGGCTCAGACCAATGCATTATTTTTAAAGCACCACCGTGTTTACTTTTCAGACAGATTTCTGTTTGTTATTGCATTTTGAACTAGCATGCAGTGATGTTTTGATTGTGTAACTGCAGTTTAAAAAATGTAATTGCAACTTTATTTATTATTTATTTATATATTTTTTTTTTGTAGTTGTGCATTCTATATTTTAAAATTGGTGTTATTTTGGAGCAGATTTTGTCTTGCGGTGCCTTTCGTTTCCTTAGAGTAACTGCTTTATTTCTTGTATTTGTATGTACAGTGAGGGAAAAAGGTATTCAACATGTCACGCCTGTGAATAATACATCTAAAGGAGCTGTTGACATTGAATTAAACCAGATTTTGATAATAACCCAATGAATTGCTCAGATGTGAGTTTTTTACAGACTTCAACAGTGTAAAAATCTTGATTCTGGTTCTGTGGGTCTCGTCTATCAAATCTTGTTTTTTATTTTCTATTCTCTATTGGATTCAAGTCAGGTGATTGGCTGGGCCATTCTGCAGCATGATTTCCTAACTCTGAAACCATTTGAGATTTTCCTTTGCATGTGTTTGGATCATTGTCTTGTTACAAATTCCACCCTGGTTTCATCTTCATCATCCTGGTAATGTAGATGTTGGACTGAATCAGCTATTATTAATTTACAATGATGAAAGGTAGAGGGTTGCTGAAGAACTACTGAGAGATCACAGCTGCTGTCTGGGCTTTCACTGCTTTTCTGCACCTTCTTTTCTTCATGTGTTCCAATACTTTTTTTCTGTGTCATTTCATTTTATTACACAACTTCATTTGTAATCTAATTAGTTCTGTTTTATTTGCATATATATATATATATATATATATTGGTTGTTACGAACATCTGGGGAAGATTTTCTGAGAAAAATGGTGACATGTTCAATATTCATATATATAACCAACCACGTGTGTCTACGGAATGTAATATATATTTTTTTTTATTTGAGCCTTTTTCCTTTCATTGTGACAGGACAGAGAATAGATTGGAAACAAAGTTGGAGAGAGAAAGGGGGATGTATTCAGGAAAGTTCTGTGAGCTGGTTCTCGAACTCAGGCCACCTGAAGCACAGTAAGGCCTTGATCAAACCAAATGCATTTTTTTTGCATTGAGATGTGCCTTTTTTTGATTGGTTTACTAATAACTAAGAACATTTTGCGGGCTGCTTATGCACCATGAATGCCCTGCATTTTAACCGCCTGCTGCACCTCGCGTTTTTGTCATTGCGCCCTGTGAAAAATAAACTCTAAATGGAAAAACCGTGCTATACGATGAAATGAGACGCGGGGTTTCGGTCAAACACACCAGTGCTTGTGTTGTCAAGATGACTACGGAGACGTTTAAAGGCGGAGGAGAGACTTGTGGTCACTGTTTCTGAAGCTGTATGACTTCACAAATCTTAAATATCACAATATTATTAAATATTACAATTAAAACAATATCAACAGCAAGGCTCACGCACAATACGCAGCTGATTCAATCATTGCTTAGCAACATAAAAAGCACACCGCACTTCTTTTTTTTTTTCTTGTCAACAAATAAAGGCAGTGTGGTGCGTCGCGCCTTTTCAGATCGGAAAAGCGCATTTGGTGTGATCGGGCCCTAATGCTAGGTAGATTAAAATCTTTTATAAAAGTTGCCCTAAAACGACACTTATTCTTGTCTTAGGACAATTTTGAAAAGCTTTTTTTTTTGTTTGTTTTTATCCACTTCAGATGTTAACTACAATTCAGTGGTTGGCACTGTCGCCTCACAGCAAGAAGGTCGCTGGTTCGAGTCCCAGCTGTGCCAGTTGGCATTTCTGTGTGGAGTTTGCATGTTCTACCTGTGTTGGCGTGGGTTTTCCAGGTGCTTCAGTTTCCCCCACAGTCCAAAGACATGCGCTATAGGTGAACTGAATAAACTAAATTTTTCGTAGTGCAAGAGTGAGTGTGTTTGAATGAGTGTTTATGGGTGTTTCCCTGTACTGAGTTGTTGTCTGCTGTGTGAAACATATGCTGGAATACTTGGAGGTTCATTCCGCTGTGGCAACCCCTGACAAATAAGGGAATAAGCCAAAGAAAAATCTGTCTGTAAATATGTCAGCGCAATTGCTCCCAACACTTTTAGCAGACTTACAAAATGTCAAATAAAGTGATCGTTCCCTAAAAACATAAAATTAGTTGGTAATGTACTCACTCTCAGGTCATTCAAGAATTGTTTTCTTCAATACAGCATTACAGATGACTGTTAGCTAAAACTCTCCAAGCAATTTTGTGTTTTAAAAAACGTCTAATAGATGTTCAAACATGGACGTCTTGGCTAAAACAAAGCTAAATTAGTGAGTGTATAATGTTCAGTTACTCTCACATTGCTTGTTGCAATTGTCTTTTATTTTTATAAATGACCAAGGGCCATAGTGTCAGCTACAATCTTTTTTACTGGGGAGAAAAAAAGTCACCTACAGTACATCATAGGCACCCAGAGGATTAAAAGCATTTCTTTTTTTTTTTTTTGGATTATCTGACTCTTTAAGTTAGCTTTTCTTATTCTTTTATTTTAAATTGTGTTCTCAAGGGCTGGCCACCGGAGAGAGGTGTTACAATAATGGTTTTACATCTAGGCATGATTAAGATATATTTGTATTAAGATATTTTTCCACGTAAATACGTATTCGGTTCTGCACAAGTCAGTTGACAGCTCATCGTTCGGAATTTTTTGAGCTTTGGCAAAACTGGGCCACGAGCGCTTGGAGCCTGACAGTGTGATTGTGGATTTTACTTCAGTCGCAGGAGAGATGTCACGACTTGCTTCTATTTTCCCTGCTCTTTTAGATTGGTTTGAATGTGATATGTTGGAGGTTGTATTCATCATTCTATACAAGCCTGGCATTCTTCATATGAGGGTGTACAGATAACAGAACACTGAATTATACGTTATCTCGACCCTGTAACATATTTCAAAATGCATTTTAATCTTGTGATGTCAAAGTTAAATTCTTCAGAGCTACATGATTTTACTGAAATCATTCTAATGGGCTGATTTGCTTAAGTAGCATTTCATATTATCAGCATTAAATCAGTTGTGCTGCTAAATGTGTTTGTGGAAACCATGGTATTTGTTTTGCACTGAAAAAATATATGGGTACATTAAAACCAGAAATCAAGTGTAGGTTATGACTCACAGGTGATTGTTTATACGTTTGAATTGGATTATTAAAGCTTGATTTTTACTTTGATCATTTTAGACAATGTAATTTTAACAAACTGGCCTTTATTGATAAATTGTTAAGATACAAAAAACCCTCCCAGATACTTAGAAAATGGCAAATAAATATAATAACTAGCAAATAACTGCCAGTACGTTTTGTTTTATTTTATGGATTTGCTTCTTGCTAACAAATAATCAACAACTGGGTGAGTAAAAAAAAAATTATGTTAATTGAATTGCATTATGAGACCTTGATTTCTACTTTGACCATTTTTGAGGATTTTACTTTAACAAAGTGACCTTTATTGGCATTTAAAGTGGTGTTACGTCCCTTTTGTTACTTTTTAATGGTCAAGAGGGAACAAAAAGGAAAACATGGGGCCAGTTGTAATTATTACTGCCATTTAAACTATGAGGAACAACAAGACACAAAAGTGCTATTTAAGTGACCTTGTTTATTATAAACAAGCTGTGAAATTTTCCAAATTTAACAGACATAAGGAGGACAAAGGGAATGGGACCGTGCCAAAAAAAAAAAAAAAAAACCACACAAATTAACTAACCCATTTTACTCTTCCTCAAGAAATCCACAGATTTTTTGCCCGTTATTGATTCTGTATTTACTTGTGGAAATGTGTGTAAATTTATATTTATTCAGTTTTTAAATTAATATCACTGTTATTTTGGAGATATAATAATATTAAAGTGTTCTTATGATTTATTTACAGTACAGTTTTTAAAATAATATTTTCTGTCTTTTAGTAGTTATGTTATATAGGAGACTTGCTTTGTTTACCAAATAAGTGGATCTAATTGGATTTGCATTGTAAACATTAAATAAAAGCTAAAAATGTATTTATTTTCATATATATACAGTTGAAGTCGGAATTATTAGCCCCCCTGAATTATTAGCCCCCTGTTTATTTGTTTCCCCAATTTCTGTTTAACAGAGAAATTTTTTTTCAACACATTTCTAAAGATAATAAATCATCTCCAATAACTGAATTATTTTATCTTTGCCATGATGACAGTAAATAATATTTTACAATATTTATCAAGACACTTCTATACAGCTTAAAGTAACATTTAAAGGCTTAACTAGGTTAATTACAGTAGGTTAACTAGGCAGGATAGGGTAATTAGGCAAGTTATTGTATAACAGTGGTTTGTTCTGTAGACAGTCAAAAAAAAAGTTAGCTTAAAGGGGCTAATAATTTTGTCCTTTAAATGGTGTTTAAAAAATTAAAAACTGGTTTTATTCTAGCCAAAATAAAACAAATAAGACTTTCTCCAGAAGAAAAAATATTATCAGACATACTGTGATAATCTGAATTTCCTTGCTCTGTTAAACATCATTTGGGAAATATGGAAAAAAGAAAAAAATTCAAATGGGGGCTAATAATTCTGACTTCAACTGTATATCTATCTATCTATCTGTCTGTCCGTCCGTCCGTCCGTTCGTTAGTTTGTTTTTGTTAAGATACTCCTAAAATCATTCTGCATAAATCCACAGATTTTATTTTATTTTATTTTTTACAAAACTTTCTAAAAATCTCCTAATCTTACCTACCCTCTCTTTCCACAGCAAAACTTACAAGTGTGGCACAAATCCGTAAGCCAGTGTGTTTAACTAAAAGAATGCTGCATTTGTACTATGTATATCACGTGACAAAGCTTACCTACTCCCTCCATCCAATAATACACAGATACAACATTGACACTCCAGTTCACAAAGGAGTTTAAATGTTTTAAATTTACATGGCAATAAAACACACTATCAAAAGTTAAAGAAACTACAGCAGAACAAAGAAAATGTGTCATGTTAAGGTAGAAATAAAATCAAAACGCTGTCAAATAAATAACTAGCAAATAACTGCAGTACATTTTCTTTATTTTATATTCAATAAATAATCTTCTATAGCTTGTGATTCATGGATGTTTATTGAATTGCATTATGAGAACTTGATCTCTACTTTGACCATTTTTGATGAATTGACTTTATCAAAGTGATCTTTATTGGCTTTTGTTGTACAGTAGTTTGAATTTATATCTGGTTTGGATTCGTCTTGTAAGTTAAGAAACGCTTAATAAGATGCCAGTGTATTTGATTTTATTACGATTAAAAGCACATGTAGGAATGTTAATTAACAGTCAGGTTAATGCTTTTTTACCACAGTAATAATCTGTAGTTCATGATTATTGCACTTTTAAACTGCATTGTTGTATCTTGATCTCTGTCACTGACAACTTGGAAATTGAGTTCTGCCGTTTAACAAGAAGACCTGAAATTGAGATTTGTCTGTATTGTCATCTATGTTAAGGTAAACAGAAGCTGTCAGGCAGTTTTTCATTTATTTTAATGCATTATGTTTTAGAGTGCACTGACAAAATGATTATTTATTATTTATTTATTTTTTGCTTTATTAGGTTCAATTTAGGTCATAAAGAAAATACCACTTTAAATACAATATAATAAATAATATGGTTACATATAAACATAACGCAAACACCATAAAAATCACACACTATCAATTTACCAAACAAGAAATTATCAGGAACACATAATTATACACTATATATATATATATATATATATATATATATATATAAATGATAAGGTAAAATATCACATACAGTACATGCTGTACACAAACATACATACATACATAAGAAAATAGGAAAAAAATTATATAAATATAAATATATATTAATTTATATAAATAATAAATAAATCTAAATAAAAACTTAAATAGAAAATAAAAAATAAATAAATACATACATGCATACAGTGGGGTAAATAAGTATTCAACACGTCACAATTTTTCTCAGAAAACATAGTCCTCTGGTGCTGTTGACTTGAAGTTTTCCCTGGATGTTGGTAACAACTAAAGAAATCCATATACACCATGAAAAGAAACCATGTGTAATTTTTACAAATAAAGTTATGCATAATAAAATGAAATGACGCAGGGAAAATGTATTGAACACATGAAGAAAGGGAAGTGTAGAAAAGCAGTGAAAGCCCAGACAGCAACTGAAATCTCTCAGTAGTTCTTCAGCAACTCTCTGGGCTTCCTCATTGTGAATGAATATTAGCTGCTTCAGTCCAACATCTACAATATCAGGATGTTGAAGATGAAACAGGGTGGACATTTCAGCAAGACAATGATCCAAAACACAGCCAAGGAAACTCTCAAATGCTTTCAGAGAAAGAAAATCAAGCTGTAGAATGGCCCAGCCAATCACCTGACTTGAATCTAATAGAGAATACTAAATTAAAGATCAGATTTGATAGACGAGACCCACAGAACCATCAAGATTTTTACACTCTGTTGAAGTCTGTGAAAAACTCACACCTGAGCAATGCATGACTTCATTCTCCTTATGAGAGGACTCTTTAAGTTGCCATCATCAAAAAAGCCTTTTATATACAGTATTAAATGTATTTC
The DNA here is from genome assembly GCA_903798205.1 of Danio tinwini. Taxonomy (NCBI): domain Eukaryota; kingdom Metazoa; phylum Chordata; class Actinopteri; order Cypriniformes; family Danionidae; genus Danio; species Danio tinwini. Next base: position 2,664,627 of record CAIGQZ010001108.1, read on the forward strand.
AGTAGTTCAATACTTTCTCCTTGTGTCATTTCATTGTTATACACATAACTAATTTTTAAGATTTTTCTGTTTGTATTGTTTGGGTTTTTACCAAAATCTGGTTCAATTCCTTGTAGGTATGGGCCGGTATAAGATTCTGACGGTATGATAACCTTGGATAAAAATATCACGGTTTCACGGTATCACGGTATTGTGATTACTGCTCTAAAATATATCCTTTTTACATGTCTGGGTAAAAACTAAAAGTTTTTTCCCATTTGAACACAATATATTTTATTTTGAGAAAAATTTATAATATTTTGGAGCAGTAATCGTGCCAGACCAAATAATGAAAATAAATCATTGACGTCTACTGTCTTCATTAGTTTCAAAAACACAGATTTATTTACAATTTAAAATCTTTGGATATCTTTTCTGCTGGAGATGCTGTTGTTAAAAAAATGTAAATAAAAAAATCTTACACATACCTTAGGAACGGTATTAGAGAAAATTTTGGCGGTATTAAAACCTTGACTTTTCCAAACCGCGGTATACCTTGAAAACGGTTATCGTCCCATGCCTAATTCCATGTCAACAGGTCCTTTAGAAATATTACTCCCAGGAAAAAACATGACGTGTTCAATACATATTTTCCTCACTGTACATACATACTGTACATACTTAAGATATGGGCGTCATTTTAAAATATGTAATTTTTTGGCTTTTGTTTTATTGCAAATCAAATCTTTTCCATCTTGAGAGCATGAAGAAAATCAAAAACCCATTGGCGATAAGGGGGAGGAGCAAATGTGTACAGTTGCAATCAGATATATTTAACCCCCTTTGATTTTTTTTTTCTTTTTTAAATATTTCCCAAATAATGTTTAGCAGAGCAAGGACATTTTTCCAGTATGTCTGACAATATTTTTTCTTCTGGAGAAAGTCTTTTTTTGTTTTATTTCGGCTAGTATAAAAGCAGTTTTAATTTTTTTTAAACGTTTTAAGGTCAAAATTATTAGCCCCCTTAAGCTGTATGTTTATTTTCATAGTCTACAAAACGAACCATTGTTATACAATAACTTGCCTAATTACCCTATCCTGCCTAGTTAACCTCATCAACCTAGTTAAGCCTTTAAATGTCACTTGTAAAATAAAACATTATTTACTGTCATCATGGCAAAGATTAAATAAATCAGTTATTAGAAATGAGTCATTAAAGCTATTATGTTTAGAAATGTATCAAAAAAAAGCTTCTCTTTGTTAAACACAAATTAGGAAAATAATAAACGGGGCTAATAGTTCAGGGGGGCTAATAATTTTGATTATTTGCACTTTCAAACAGCATTATGGGACTAAGTAACTTTTATTGGCATTTTTTCAAGTATAAAATATGTTGTCTGAGTTGGTCTGAGAATTTATGTTGCCCACGCGCACACAAAAAGCGATGTTTTTGTCCTTTTAAAGACTTCGTTTTGATTATTTTGGTGAATAGGAAGTTTAAACTGATTGCAATCGAAATGTTTTCAAACTTTGGAATGTTGTTGATTAATGCTTTTTTGCTTCAAAGTATTTATTTCTTGACCTAAGAAAAACCCTCAAAACAAAAACTGACCCAGGTATCTATTCTGTGTACATCTTTTCAGTGCCATTCAATGTCATTTAAAGAGAAAGGAAAAATATGTCTGACCCCAGTCGGATTTATATATTTTTATAAATGTCATTGAAAAGGAATCAGTATGTCTTTTATTGTGCTCCACTGTGTTTCAATGCACTTTACCGTCTGTTTTCTATCTCTTTTGTGCATCTCTCTGTTTCGAAAGCTTGGCCGAGCATCTGAATAGAGAGCACTGAATTAACTAAAGTAAAACTCTCTAAATTCGCGTAAAAGCTCCTCTCAGCCAAATCTTAATTAAATCCAAATGAATGCGAACGCTTATCTTGATGAAGAGTAAAGCTGTTTTGCTTTTGTCATGCTTGATTTAACCCGGTGAGAGAGCATTGTTGGCATGAAGTATCAATACAAGCAAATGAACCGAAGGACACAATGTTTGTTATTAATATCGAGCTGTTGGGTGAAGAAAGCCCTGCAGGTGCCCTGTGTGGGGAAGGAGCTGCTAATTATTTATGTGGAAAGATGAACTTAAACGTCAGGGGTTTCTGGCTTTGATAGATTTATGAGACTTTTCATTTGTTTGCTCATCTTTATTCTAGAAAGTTTTTGGGGTGTATTAAGAGATTAAAGGTTAGTTTTGTTGCAGGGGGGGTGAATTACTGACCCAAGTTTAAAATCATAATTCATCTAATAAAAAGGCTACATTTTCTTACATTGCTGCTTAATTTGACAGCTTTTTTAAAATTGAATTATAAATAATCACATACAAAATCGAAGTTTGCATTTATATGTAGTTTTTGTGTACACTGTGTACACTCACCGGCCACTTTATTAGGTACACATTACTAGTACTGGGTTGGACCCACTTTTGCCTTCAGAAGTGCCTTAATCCTTCATGGCTTGGATACAAAAAGGTACTGGAAATAGTTCTCTGAGATTTTGTTCCATATTGACCTGATAGCATCACGCAGTTGCTGCAGATTTGTCCTCTGCACATCTATGATGCGAATCTCCTGTTCCACCACATCCCAAAGCTGCTCTATTGGATTGAGTTCTGGTGACTGTGGAGGCCATTTGAGTACAGTGAACTCATTGTTGTGTTCAAGAAACCAGTCTGAGATGAGTCACGCTTTATGACATGGTGTGTATTCTGGTGGAAGTAGTCATCAGTTTATGGGTACACTATAGTCATAAAGGGCCGGACAAGGTAGGATGGATCCATGCCTTCATGTTGTTGACGTGAAATTCTGACCTTACCATCAGAATGTCGCAGCAGAAATCGAGACTCATCAGACCAAGCAACATTTTTCCAATCTTCTATTGTTCAATGTTTGGTGAGCCTGTGCGAATTGTAGCCTCAGTTTTCTGATTTTAGCTGACAAGAGTGGCACCCGGTGTGGTCTTTTGCTGCTGTAGCCCATCTGCCTCAAGGTTGGACGTGTTGAGGGTTCAGAGATGGATGCTGTTCTGCATACCTTGGTTGTAACGAGTGGTTATTTAAATTACTGTTGCCTTTCTACCAGCTGGAACCGGTCTAGCCATTCTCCTCTGACATCAACAAGGCATTTGTGCCCACAGAACTGCCCCTCACTGGATATTTTTTCTTTTTTTCGGAGCGAACTGCATCAGATCGTCTTGACCATATCTACATGCCTAAATGCATGAGTTGCTGTCATGTGATTGGCTGATTAGAAATTAACAAGCAGTTGGACAGGTGTACCTAATAAAGTGGCCGGTGACTGTGTATGTGTGTATACACACACACACACACATCTATGTGTATATATAGTAAAGTATAGTATATAGTAAATGTTTTTTCTAACTTTTTTTTTCTTCTGTCTGCCATTCTTTTGTTTGTTCATTTTTTCTTTCTTTCGCTCGCTCTTTAGTTATCTTTTTCTTTCTTTCAATCTTTCTTTCACTCTTCTATTCACAATTTTTATTGATCTTTCACTCTTTCACTCTTGTTCACTCCTTTTTTTTGTTTTGCTCTTTCTTTCTTTCTTTCTTTCTTTCTTTCTTTCTTTTCTTTGCTCTTTCTTTTTTTAAACTTTTTTGTTTGCTCTTTCTTTCTTGGACTTTTTTGTTTGCTCTTTCTTTGACTTTTATTCTTATTTTACTAAAATCCCGTTTTATTTTTTTGGGCGAAAATCTCCCACAATGCTGACATCTTGTCCTCCCTCTAGAATAAACTATTTTAAAGTATATGTCATCAAAAACCAATCAAACCCACATGGCCAGGAGCATGCATCTGAAGTAGATCAGCTTGCAGAAATAATCCATTATTTATCTGCTGATCATTTATTTTTTATCACGTCAGTTAATGTTAACCTCGAAAATATGCATTTATTGACTGATCCCTATAAGATTGATAATAAATTGAGTATAATTGCTGTAAATGTACTAGATATTATACTTAATGGGTTCTTCCAAATGTCTGTGAAGGCCTCAGCACTGCAATGTCCTGTTTGCTATTAGAATAGTTTCAAAATGATGCTCATGACTGCCATCTGTGCAGTTTAGCTTATGGGCTGCACTGATGATGCCTCACAATGGAGTAGGTTTTTATTTTTGGACAGCATGTACTATTACATAACCATATTGTGCAATGTTGAAAAGCAATTTGAGACTTGGCCTATTGTCTCCTGCATGGGTATGGGTACTTTTTGGCAGTTTTGTACAGCAAGATTTGGGCGAAATGGACCTTAGCAAGTTCTATCATTTATGAAAGTAAGTATTGTAGTATCCTTAACTTTATATACAGCTCTGGAAAAAATCAAATAAGCACTTGTGCATATTACAAGTTACAAATTCGGTGTCATAATTTATTAATAAATCTAAAAATAATGGTCACACTTTTTTAACAAAAAGGTTTCATTAGTTAACGTATTTACTAAACATGAACTAAAAATGAACAATACTTGTACAGTATCAGTATTAATTTTGACAGCAATTTTTGATTTAGTTTTAGTCTACTACTCTTTCTACTACTAATTCCATTTTAGTTTTAGTCATATTTTAGTCTTCTGAATCATAAACCTCATAAGGTTTTAATCAACTAAATCTACTGTAGATTTAGTTGACTAAAATATATGGGTTTAAAGTACTGTATACATTAATTTATACAAAACAGTGTAACTTAAAATTAAATAAAACAGTATAATTAATATATGGAAAATAGCTTATCCATTGAAGACCAAAAATTAGACATGCATTTTTGGCATGCAAGATTTTGCAATTATTTAGCAAATCTTTTTTTTATGTGGTAAACCACCAATGTTTTTGACCAGTCTGTCGAACAATTTCAAGCCATTAAATCTTTGAAAGGGCTTAAAATAAAGTCCACTTTGTAATGTCAGTCTAGGCTACCATGCTTTACTGTTGTAGTTGGTGTTACAGTACATGCAGGTGCTCAGCTGTATAGCACTGATAAAATAAGTAGCGTAATGACAGAAGACTGACAAATGATAATGTGTTATCCAACGAAAATGTGCACTCAGTCCCATGGCTGTGTTAACTCACATAACAGAATACTAAAGCAAAGATGTATGCCACGTCATGCATCACACACACCAAGATTAATTCTGATTCGATATTTTCTAAAAAAACGTCCCTCAATCACATTCTCATGTCATTTTTATTAGTCAACACAAATGTCAGTATATTTTCATTATAGTTTTCGTCATCATCACTTAATTGTTATTTAGTTTTCATCTCGTTTTGGTTGGTAGAAACTTGTTTGTCACATAAATTATGACGGAAATTTTTCATCAACGAAATGAACACTGTACAGCATTTATTAATCAGAATTCAATATTTATTTATTTTACTCATTTACATTTAGCAGACACTTTTGTCCAAAGTGATTGAGGGGGTATTGAGGAATCAACAAGAAGAGGCAATAAATACACACAAGAGAAGTACTTATACAAAGGAACTGTTAGTGCTGAGAGAATTAATTTAAGGAGAGGGGAGTGTTTTATTTTTCTACAGGTGGCTTGTCAGGGCCACTCACCTATGTGAAGCTTACTTTATAAATGCACAATGTTCTCTTTTTTTGAGATGTTGAGTGATTGTAAGAAAGTGTCTAGTGCAAATGTGAAAAACTGGTGCAAGTGTCAGTTAAAGCAGCGGTCCCCAACCTTTTTCTCACCGCAGACCGATTTTCTCAGAGGAAGACAAGCTCACAAAACATTGCTGCAACTCTAATACAAGTTTCACTTATGGAAAAATTTTAAAAAAGCACTGCAGTGTTTGGGTGTTCTGTGTTTGTGTGAGGTAATTAGTCTACTGAAATGTGTATAGTCCAAACAAAGTAAGAAACTGAATTCTTGTCACATGACTCATAGTGCACTCGTGGCAGTTGAGATGCTTTCAACTAGGTGCGTCTGGAAGGTGCAAGCGTGTCAAATACGCGCACACCTTCATTGGAAATAATAAACGCGCGTGGAAAAAACGCAATACAGTTGAAGTCAGAATTATTAGCCCCCCTGCTTATTTTTTTTCCCCAATTTTTGTTTAACTGAGAGATTTTTTCAACACATTTCTGAACATAATAGTTTTAATAACTTATTTTTAATTATTTTTTATCTGTTTTTATACTTATTTTATCTTTGCCATGATGACAGTAAATAATATTTGACTAGATATTTTTCAAGACACTTCTATACAGCTTAAAGTGCCATTTAAAGACTTAACTAGGTTAATTAGGTTAACTAGGCAGGATAGGGTAATTAGGGAAGTTATTGTATAACTGGTTTGTTCTGTAGACAATCTGAAAAAAATATATAGCTTAAAGGGGCTAATAATTTTGACCTTTAAATGGTGTTTAAAA